>JAODAL010000664.1:0-286096 GCA_025379985.1 Phyllomedusa bahiana
GTGACCACCCCTGGCATTGTCCACTGTCTGACCCATGCGCTGCTCTGCTGCTGCCGGACCTAAAAACACTGTGTCTTTGGGCCCTCTCGACCTCATGCTGCTGCTGGGGCTGCTGCCGTCCCTACACACTTTCTTTGGGCCACGCCTGACCTCATTTTGCTGCTGTGGCGCGCCTGACCTAGACACTGTGTCTTGGGGCCACTCTGGGGCCTTTTCCCTTTTTTTTTGCCACCTCCAAATGTTTTTGTGCCACTCCCCTGACCTCTGCCAAATTTACACATAATTGACATGAAAAAAAAATAATATATACAACAAACTTAAAACCTTTGGGGAGCTAGAGAACACACAACAATTTAATGCAAAAACAGTAAATAACAAATAAATAACATAACACTTTTTAAAGTTTTCAGACCCCGGGGAAAAACCTATGTCAAGGGTTAAAATCCATATGCTTCCCTATTAAAAAGGGGCCTTTCTCCAACCCCTCCTCTCATGGGTCTTTTAAAACCTTTCATAACCGAACTTTTAAATGATTTAAATTTTCCCCCGGGTGAACTTCAAAAAATGCTTGGGCCCCCCCCTAAATTTTGGGGAGACTAATCTGTTTTGGAAAATCATGAATATCTCCTGAAGCTAATAAAAATTTTCCTAGTGGTACAGCCAACAAAATGCATGCCACAAATCGCACCATACAATAAACCACATATGAACCGGCAATTTAAAAAATTTTCTGCCCTAAAACTGCTTGCCCAACGCAGATGAAAAGGGTTTCCCTGATTTTCCCAAAAAATTTTGCGAGAATGAAATTGTTTTTAGCCACTTTTAAAGGACCCCTGAAGGGCTATCCATGTGTTCTTCTAGATTTCAGAGATGAAAAAAACATCTAGGAGAGATCATATTCCCAAAACAACGTGGTCTTGAATAAACTTACACCCTTTCTTAAGTATATCCCGCAATTCCGGTCAATAAAAGAAAGGGAAATTCCCCTACAAACCACTAGTCCGATTTGGGCTGTACGGTCATAAAATATATATTGGTTTTTCTAGCCAATTTTTGTTCTTTTTTTTTGGAAGAAAAGAAATTTTCTTCCTACCTTTTTTCAGCGATACCTAAAGCCTGTGGATGTACCTTTTTTTAAATAACCCCTACTTCTGACCCATTAAAATTGTTTTCTTTTTTCCCTGATCATAATACCCCTTCACTGCAATTCCTCTTGACTTAAAAACTCCCCACGGGAGTTTTTATGACAAGGGGGGGGGGCTGGGGGCATGCAAAAATCCATTTCCTAAAATTTTTCTTTCCTATAGGTGGACTATAAATTTTACCCACCAACTCCTATCTTTTTAAATCTAGGAAATGATTTCACTTTTTCTGCACTCAAAAGTAAAAAAAATTTAAATCTTGATTTGTGTTTTATTTTCCACAAATTTTTGGGTATGGGGGTAGATTAACCCCCCAAAATAACAGGGTTCTCTTTATACCTCGCATACCAAAAAATTCATCAAAAAGATGTTTTTGGGTAAAAAATTGATCTCTCCCCCCAAGTACAATACAAAAATGTTAGCAAAATGAAGGCGAAAAACACAAGCCCATTGGGCATCCCGGATCTGTAAATAGTATGACCATTAACTAAAAAAATTATGTCCAAACAAAAAATTCGTCACCAAAAAATATATTGATAAGGGAGCCCCATATTCCGTGATTTGTTAAAAAAGGGGGAAAAGGGCATGTATGCCAAAGGTGGGGGAAATTGATGTATATGGGGCAACAAAAAAGTCGTTTTGAGACCCCGGGTACTGGGGCTTCCAAAAATCCCTTTCCATACATTGAGGATTTTCCCTGATTTTTCAAAAAAACTTGGGTGAACAAAACCAAAGGCTTAAGTGCCGTCTAACCAAGTACTAATGTCCATAAATGGACCCATTCCCTATATGGGATGAAAGGGGAGGAAAAACCCCCCCTTTGGACTTTGGAACAGAAAAAAGTTGTTTTGGATATTTAAAAACCATACTACCTTTTTTATCCTAAGAAACCCCCATACTACCCCTTCCTCAAAGCTTTTTAACCTTACCAAGAAAAATTTTGTGGGATCCTGGGCCAATTTTTTATATACTCTATGTCATCCAAAACTTTTTTACTTCCTGATATAAACCCTTACTAAATAAACCCCAGACCCCCCTTGTCCCAAACACGAAACCATTTTGAATTTTGTTAATATCCCGAACATTGTTTTCCTTTTGGCATATTTTTTTCCTTGTCTCCACTCCTTAAAATGCAGATCCGAATTCCTTTTCCACTAGGACTGAAAGTCCTCCAAGCAGAGAAAACCCCGGGAAATTTATGGGGTAAAAATCAAATTTTTTAAACATTGCAAATTGACATCTTTGGTTGTATTTCCCAAACTGTGCTTGGGTTTTCATTCAAAATTTTCCCAAGAGGGCAAGTTTTTGCTCCCAAAAATCAAACCTCTGGGGAAATAAAAGTAGACACTACAACGTCCCCTTCCCAAATTTATCTGGGTCTTGTGAAAAATGTTTTTTTTACAGTGGGGTAATCTAAGAATTTGTTAACTCTTAATGGATTAAAAGATTAAAATTGGGGGTAGGGACAAAACAAGGCCCGGCTTAACACTCTAATTGATCTTTGCAAAATACAAGCGGCAAATTGCACAGAAAAATCTCACAGTACGGTTCAAGGGGGAAATATTTATACCCCCCCCCCCTAAATTAGTGGTATTGAGGACATGTTTTCTGGGCGATATCTCGGAGTAAACCTCCTATGTTTCCCCCGCCCTCCCCCGGGGTTTTCTTTTTCGTGGGGGACCCCCCATGTCCCCAAAATTTTTTTTGGGGGGGCCTAAAATCTCCCCCTCTATGAGTAGCATGGGGGTTTTGTTGGTCCCCTAAACCATCGGAATCTGATGTGTCCGTGCATGTGTCTGTAGTGTCCTCCTCCAAGGGTAAAAAAGCAACTCTCTTTTTTATGTCTTTTACTTCTGTTTCTTTTCAAAATGGGTTTGAGATGAAAATTATCCATACTGTCCATCTGCCATTTATAAATTTTGTTGTGAGCAAAATCAAAAGAGTCTCTTTTATATTTGGATTGTTTGACAGAAATAATATCCTCCTCCATTTTGGCTATGTTATTTCTCAATTTAGTATCCAGGGTTTTATACATAGGATCTTCCTTATAAGGTAAAACACTTTCTTTGGCTTCCTTAAGGGATACATCTAATTTCTCCAAGGTATCACGTTCAAATTTAACGATCAAACGCATAAGTCTGTTGGAACATTCACTTAAAATATTATTCCACTGCTGGATAAAAGTCTCATCATGTTGGAAAGTTGGATATTTATTTAACCTTAAACCTCGCGGTATCATATCTTTATCGATGTAGGTTTGGAGTGTGGTACAGTCCCACCATATCCTCAATTGCTGTGCCATAATTTTCTCCAAACTCTGCATCTTGCTTTTCAATTCCAAATTATCCTGTTGTGTCGTTATTGCGTCTTTACCAAAAATCAATCTTGCCCTGTCTCGTCTGTCTTGATTATCAATTTGAAACGAGACCATCTCATCGGGCATATTCGAGAGTGTTTGTGAATTCATGTCAATATTTGGCAATCCCCATTCTCTATATAATCACAGTTCCATAGAGAATATCATCAACATGTAAGTCCGAGCACCGGGAGCAACACACTAACAGCCACTATCCATAAGCAAAAAATAAAAAGTAAGTGGCGCTAACCGGTATGCTGGGCTCTGTAGTTCGCCCGTCCTCAGCTATGGACGTCCAGGCTGCAAGGGGAAGATAGCCTCTCTTCTATTCACAAAACGGTGCTCGTGGAAACTGACACCTGGCTGTAGATGTCCACCATATGTGAAGTAAGATATAAGCAATCCCGGCACTCATATAGAAGATTCCTCGGAGGCGTAGTGACAAAAATCAACACTCTCTTTATTAGAAAACTTGTAAAAAGACTTATAAAATCATTGCAAGATGAAAAAGTTTACGCGTTTCAGGCTCAGTAAATGGCCCTTATTCGTAACTAACACACACATCTAAAAAGCTTCCTCATATAGATAGTTTCCCGGGTCAATCTAGGTATCACACCTGAATGATTAACCCTCAATGGTAAAGACGAAATTGAATGCTCCTTATGTTCACATATCAACATCAAATATATGCACATGTATTATCACATAGATTGACATGGAAAAAAAATATATATATACAACAAACTTAAATACCATTGGAGCATAGAGAACACACAACATATTTAATGCAAAAACAGTAAATAACTGTGAACATAAGGAGCATTCAATTTCGTCTTTACCATTGAGGGTTAATCATTCAGGTGTGATACCTAGATTGACCTGGGAAACTAGCTATATGAGGAAGCTTTTTAGATGTGTGTGTTAGTTACGAATAAGGGCCATTTACTGAGCCTGAAACGCGTAAACTTTTTCATCTTGCAATGATTTTATAAGTCTTTTTACAAGTTTTCTAATAAAGAGAGTGTTGATTTTTGTCACTATGCCTCCGAGGAATCTTCTATATGAGTGCCGGGATTGCTTATATCTTACTTCACATTGTCAGTCAGCAACATTAGGGTGCTGACCATTATACATAGCATGGCTAATGTCCAGCCATTAAGGGCTGGCCTTCCTGGAACAACTGCAGATGGGTGGGTGGTTGTTCCCACCTTCCAGGTCTTCTGGTTCCAGCCCAGGTATTGGGTGCATCTAGAGCACCTATTAAAGGCCTCCTACTACAATAAACAGTACATTCACACTCTTAGTCTCCACATACATGGCAGCAGAGCAATCACATTCATGGGTTGCCTCCTCCCTTTCAGGCAACACCCTTGTAGAGTTCCCATTAGAATATGCAAACATCTCACTGGGACCAACAGGAAACAGAACATAACTGCTGGCTATCCATCACAGGACACACATCACCTCTGCTACTTGGGCTGCTCTCCCCTATGCCCTCTAGGGGCACACTAGAGCTAATCCCCTTTTCTGCTCTGCCTGCAGATTCTATAGTGTGAATGTACTGTTTATTGACCATGGGGAAAAACCACTCTGTGAAGAGTCTCTATTTCAGAATGGGAATTATGAAAAAACTTGTGCAATGAAAACGTGTGCCAAGGCAAATTTGTGTGCACCCTGAGCAGGGGATTACAGAGAAGTGGATCTGTGATAGAATCCAGATTGTGACCCTGCAGGGAATGAAGAGAATGGTCATGCTGGGATCTGTAGTGCAGCTGAGTGCATGTGCTCCAAGGATTGCTGTATTTTCAGTAGCTTCTACTGCAGTAGTCACAAGGACTGTAGCAATGGTAGTGATGCAAAAAGTGAGCTACTACCGTGTTTCCCCGATAGTAAGACACCCCCGATAGTAAGACGTAGCGGGGAGTTTAGGGACGTCGACTAATGTAAGACGTATCCCGAAAGTAAGATGTAGTAACTGTACTTTGTCTGCGCCGGCGCTGTGATGGCCCGGGCGCCGACAGGACGCTTCAGCTATATGCGGCTCCTCAGGGAGCGCATATAACTGAAGGCCGGGGTGCTTTGCGCTGGCCCTACTGTCCGCGATTCCTTCACCTATATCACTCCTCCGGAGCGCATATAAGTAAAGGGGATTACCACTGGGGGGCCACAGAGCGAGCGCTCCGTGCTCCGCATGGCCCCCGGGCGCCCCGCAGACTGGCGGCTGTCCTGAGATCCCGGCACAGGCAGCGTGTTTATCACGCTGCGGGCGCGCCTGATGATGTCACCCGCCGTGCTGAGAAGAAGATAGAGCAGAGCGGAGACCGCGGGAGACGGAGCAGCGGGATCCAGGTAAGTGATTGTTTGTTTTTTTATTTTTATATTATTGCCTACAGCCTGCCTAACCCCTGCCTACAGCTGCCTATACCTGCCTTATACCTGCCCTACAGCTGCCTATACCTGCCTACCGCCGGCCCTATACCTGCCCTACAGCTGCCTACACCTGCCTACAGCTGCCTTATACCTGCCCTATACCTGCCTACAGCTGCCTTATACCTTCCCTATACCTGCCTACAGCTGCCTATACCTGCCTACAGCTGCCTTATACCTGCCCTATACCTGCCTACAGCTGCCTATACCTGCCTACAGCCGGCCCTATACCTGCCTACAGCCGGCCCTATACCTGCCTACAGCCGGCCCTATACCTGCCTACAGCCGGCCCTATACCTGCCTACAGCTGCCTATACCTGCCTACAGCCGGCCCTATACCCTGCCTACAGCCTGCCCTATACCTGCGTATGGGGCCATATACCTGCCAATATAAGACATACCCCGAAAGTAAGACATAGTGGGACTTTTGGGGGTAAAAAGAATGTAAGACGCTGTCTTACTTTCGGGGAAACACGGTACAGCCCGCAAAGAGGGGTTGTTCAGGTGCTAGTGAGGGGCAGGTCAGTTTGTTGGAACCCCCAGATGGTAAGGAAATCCCCAGTAACAGAGCTGAGGTAAACAGCAAGGGTTTCCTATATGCAGAGGTTCTCAGCAGTGCCCAGGATATAACTAGCATGTATACTGAGCGTTTCCCCTTAGCAATTGTTACAGTAGATGTGAAAGAAACATCTCCACACGTTGCTGCAGAGGATCCGCTGCTAGAAAGAGCCAATGAGAGGTGTGCACAGGGGAATGTGTCACCAGACATTAATGAAGGGGCCCGTGCAGTAATGTCTGAACAGCGGTTTAGGAGAGGTGCTTTGTCTGCCCAGTCTGAATGGGTAAAACCAGACATAAGTGATGAGTTTGGTGCTGTTACTGAGCAGGTTTGCTGTACACTCTTTACAGAGGAAAGTAAACTTTCTGAGATGGTGAATATTGCTGAGATGCTTGTTGCTAGCGGTGATACCCAAGTATCTCTCCATTGTGATGGGGAAAGTGAGCTGCTAGACACAGCATGGGGGAATGGGTGCTTCAACCCTAGGGAGATACAAGTGAGAATGAAGGAGTTTTCAGACAATATTGAAGTGTCTGGTAATATACGGGACAAAGATTGCCTAGCGGTTGTCAGTGGTAACCCCATTGTGAATGTCAGCATGCGGGCTGCAGGTGGTAACATACTTGTTGCAGAGCGTGCATGTTGTGCCTCTGATAGTGAGTGGCAGTAGACTGTCTGTTGCCCCATACGATGTAAAGGAGAAGTCTGACTCTCATAGTGGTGTTGCAGACCCCTGGGGCGTCGCTTGGCTGTTTTATTAGGGGCTCGGGCCCCGAATAAAACCCCCTGTGCCCCCGTGTCTCCCGGGCTCCAGGCCTCTGCGCTGGGCCTGGAGCACCGACTGGCTCTTCAGCTGTGTGTGCGTCCAGCGGACGCACATGCAGCTGAGGGCTTCTGCGGGGCAGAGAGCGAGCGCTCCCTGCCCCGCAGACAGTGTCGGACCTGCAGGTCCTACACCGCGAGGCTGCCGGGTCCTCACAGCGCTGAGGACCCGCCGCGGCCCCGTGCGCCTCAGCCGGCAGCGTCGCGATGACGTGCTGTCATCGCGACGCTGCCTGTCTCGGGCGCACAGCGCATTATAGGCCGTGCGCCGAGGAGCTCCCGGGAGGAGCTCGGCTGAAGGGGAAACAGAGCGCGCTCGACGGGGGAGTTAAGGTGAGTATTAATGTTGTTATTTTTAAAGCGTTTACCTGCCTGTGGCCCCCCATATCCCTGCCTGTGCCCCTATAATGCCTGCCTGGGGCCCCATTTCCCTCCCTGTGCCCTATAATGCCTGCCTGTGGCCCCCATACCCTGCCTGGGACCCCCATATTGCTCCCTGAGGCCCCCATATCCCTGTCTGTGGCCCCCTTTTATACTGCCGGGCCCCTTTATAATGCCTGCCTGTGGCCCCCATATTGCTGCCTGAGGCCCCCATATCCTGCCTTGTGACCCCCATATACTGCCTGTGCCCCCATTTTACTGCCTGTGCCCCATATCCCTGCCTGTGCCCCCCATATCCCTGCTGTGGCCCCCATATGATGCCTGTGCCCCATATACCTGCCTGTTGCCCCTATTATACCTGCCTGTGCCCCCATATACCTGCCTGTGCCCCATATACCTGCCTGTGGCCCCAGTATCCTGCCTCATAGCCACCATAAACTTCCTCATTGCCCTTAGATACCTGCTTGTGGCCCCCATATACTGCCTCAGTGCCCCATATACGGCCCTCAATGACCCTATATACCTGCTGGGGCCCCATATACTCCCTGTCCCCCCTATATACTGCCTTTGGCCCCATATACTGCCTGTGGCCCCTACCATACGCCTCAGTGCCCCTATATACCTCCCTCGTGCTCTTATATACCTGCCTCAGTGTCCTTATGCTGCCTCAGTGCCCCTATATTTCTGCCTCAGTGCCCCCATAACCTGCCTGTGGCCCCATATACCTGCCTGTGGCCTCATATACTGCTTCAGTGCCCCATATACCTAACTGAGGGGACTGCTATACCAAAAATTTAAAGGAGTTGCTGGAAATGTGAGGATTCAAAAGATATTTGTTTTCCAAATCCTCAGGGACGAGTATTGGCCGGGAGCAATCAGCATGAAGGTGTAAACCCGGATGAGAAGAAAAGGGAAAGTGAACGACGCTGATCAGAAAAGACGTCTCCGTGAGTTACTAAATGTAACAGCAGGGTAATCACTTATATGTCTGCGGGTTCTACATACAACTAGTATCTACACTACTGGTCACTGTATGGGGTGGTATATGTAATCAGAGCCTGTGTACACTGGTGTCTACCACTATATGGCCCCTGGAAATGGCGGTGGTTATTGTAATTCAGAGCCTGTGTACACTGGTGTCTACCACTTTTATGGTCACGGGTATGCGGTGGTATATGTAATCAGAGCCTGTGTAAGCTGATAGTCACATTTTTGGGGTCGCGTTCGGTCAGGGTCCTGGCAGGATTATTTTGAGCCTTAAGTAGTAATATTTTTTGGGTCTTGGTTTTAGGAGTGTTTTAGTCAAAATCACTTTCTGGTAGTTTTGCTCCATGTATGGGTGATTATTTGGTGACTGTTTAGGGGTTATTGTCATATGAAGGTGAGAAGTTTTTGAAAAAGTAAATTTGTCATTGGTGATTTACTGT
The DNA here is from genome assembly GCA_025379985.1 of Phyllomedusa bahiana. NCBI lineage: Eukaryota > Metazoa > Chordata > Amphibia > Anura > Hylidae > Phyllomedusa > Phyllomedusa bahiana. The sequence goes on from JAODAL010000664.1 coordinate 9,115, forward strand.
ACAGTGACTGCTGAGGAGATGGAGGGATCTGTGGGGGGATGTGCAGAAAATAGTGGACAGGAACAGAAGGTTTTTCCTGTAAAAAAACATCCGCAGTTCACAATGAGGCGGGAAAAACACAAAGGGCCCGAGCCCCGGTGTTTTAGGACCCTAGCAACGCCCCTGGCAGACCCAGAGCTTTGGGTCAGTGACAAAAATTGTATGGAAAGGTCCCCCAAGGGAAAATATTGTGTCCCGCCCTGACAGTGAAGAGTCGCAGGAAAGGTGTGAGATGGCTCCACTGTGTAGGGGTTTTGACCCTGGAGGAAAGGTTGTGCAAGGTAGAAAAACCTGCGGCCTTTATCAAAGGGGTGGGATTTATTCACAAGGAGACCATAGGCAGTCGCAGGTTCTGCCACTAGGTGGCGTACGTGCCACCGAGAGCCTGGTCTCGGTGGGGGAAGCCATGTATTGTCAGTCAGCCTATAAACTATAGTACACCCTTCTGTCACCACACCCTCCACAAACATGTCTGCCCCCACCTTCTGTCTCTTTCCCCATCCTTGTAGATTGTAAGCCTTCGTGGGCAGGGGTTTTCTCTCCATCTGTGCCAGTTGTTGTCACATACTGTCAGCATTGAACTTGTTTGACTTATGTTATGTTTGTAACCCTCTTGAATGTACAGCGCCCTGGAATTAATGGCGCTCTAAAAATAAATAATAATAATAATAATAATAATAATAACATTAGGGTGCTGACCCTTATACATAGCATGGCTAATGTCCAGCCATTAAGGGCTGGCCTTCCCGGAACAACTGCAGATGGGTGGGTGGTTGTTCCTACGTTCCAGGTCTTCTGGTTCCAGCCCAGGTATTGGGTGCATCAGGAGCACCTATTAAAGGCCTTTTACTACAGGAGATCAGGGGGTGTGGTTGCTACCTGAATGTTTGGAGCAGCAGAGCTGGGAGAGAGCTCTGGCCCCCCGGAGGCTTGAGGAAAGCCTATTATACAGTGAGAAGACTGTGGTATGTGGTGCTGTGCGGTAGGCATAGGCCACGTTAGCAAGGGACTTATTTAATGTTTAGTTAATGGCTTGACGGCCAAGGATTTTTTATTTGTGATTTTGTTGCCTGTATACTGTGCCTCAATAAAGCTGGTTGAGGCCAGTTTCAAACTGAAGCCTGTGTCGGAGTGCCGTCCGTTTTACCAAAGACGGCGATTCCATTAGCCAAAACCCCCAAGACGGCCCCGGAGGGCGTCCCGACGAGAGCAAGTCGTCACAATATATACAAAGTATATATATATATATATATATATATATATATATATATATATATACTGTATAGCAAGGCGGCACTCTGATGAAAAACTCCTTGAAAAATTGGGTGCAAGCGACTATATGACCAAAGTAAACAGTCCCTTGAAATATCCACAGGAAATCGCAGCACTCCAAAATTGAAAAAAAAATGAATTTAACTTTATTCCAACATGTCCACTGGCGACGTTTCGGCTATAGGGGTGTATACATGATTATTCATAAGTGCATAATTAACATTCCAATACAAATTTCATAACATATAAACAATACAAAGTGATAATATATTATAATTAAATAAATAAGTGTTAAAAGTTATATAGACAAAGTTAAATTCATTAATAATCATTAAATCTGCATAAATACATCACAAATATATTTATACTTTGATGGGGTCAGGCTGAACTCCTCCACCTATCTTTCAATATAATGAATATACATCAAACAAAATTAGAATCTCGTTCACATGTATTGCTCCGTCTCTCGGCGTTCTGTAACCTGCAGTGCGCATGGCCAGAAGATACCATATGTCAAACGCGGGACAGCGCATGCAAACCACACATCACATTGCCAACTACAATAGGAACTCGCGCATACGCACTAGGTCCGATAGAAGATCGCAGCCATCTTTACTAGAGGCAAATCGCGACCACAAAATAGCACTGATTGATACAAAACTGCACAACAATAACTAGCACCACAAAATAATTAACTTGAAGGGGATAAGTATGGATCAGCGTCACTCAGGGTTGCCCATATATGATGTGCCGCACTGAAGATACAAAAAGGCACCTATCCACAAACCACCTCTATAAGAAGCAAGATGTGAACAGTGTAAAACCACACACATCCCCAAACAGGATGACTCCTCAACCTAACGCAATATTTATGAGGTGCTATAATTATGATTTTCAAAAAAACAGTACTATTAATCTAGAGTTAAAAGAAAGAGTGGTGACATATGTATCACGAAGTGCATGCTATAGTCCCGATATGACAAAAGGTCATTGACCTGTGTTTCAGGTAAGCTTCTAGGTCATCACATACAACTGAATTTATGTCCGGTACTCTGTTATGACCTCACAAGTCTCTGTTCAGTCAAGTAAGTATCTCTGATATCACAGCTAATTTCCATCATATGAGCACAGGAGTGGGCATACTATATATAATATCAAATAAGCAGTGGGAAATCAAGCACCACAGACAGTATCTCATAAACGTGAGCTCACCCCTCAATTTTTTGTAAACATTGCAATATATCTTTTCATCGGACAACACTTTGCATGTTACCATACCATGGAGGAGGTGTCTGCAAAAGAGAATGATGCTGCCAAATGATCGTGACACCTAGACATCCGTGCTGCCCCGACGCGCATTTTGCTAATGCTTTTTCAAGGGGATCACGGCAGCACGGAAGTCTAGGTGTCACGATCATTTGGCAGCATCATTCTCTTTTGCGGACACCTCCTCCATGGTATGGTAACATGATATTACATTGATATGGGTAGTATGTTTTTTGCATTGATCCATCAGGAGGTTGGTTGTTTGTTATAATGCCATAGTATATATATATATTTTTTGGAACGTGACCCTAGACCTCCGTGCTTGTATATTCATTATTTTATCTGGGAGGTGGGTTTTATTATTTTTGTTCACAATTTTGTGTTTTTATTACATTATTGTACATGTTTAATAAAGTTTTTGATATTTTTTATATGGGTCTCTCCTTTGTTGGTTGTTATTATATTTGAGCGGGTGGCCCTTTTTGGATATATAGGCAGTCCACGGGTTACAAACGGGATAGGGACTGTAGGTTTGTTCTTAAGTTGAATTTGTATGTAAGTTGGAACAGGTATATTTATTAAATGTAATTCCAGCAAAACATTTTTTTTTAGTTTTGGATAGTACAGGGAACAGTTTTTACATTTGTTTTGCTGTCTGTGCCCTTTTTTTTTAGAAGATTTCACCTAATGTTCTGTATCTCATGTGCAGCTGTGGCATGCTGGCACTTGGATATCATGGGGCGTGACTCAGTGTTGAATGTCAGCCACGCCCCATAAGTCTCCGTTTGTTACTAGGGGACGTATGTAAGTCGGAACTATGTAAGTAGGGGACCGCCTGTATATGTTTTTTCACGTTATCCAGGACACATATATTTTTGTAGGATAGTTATGTAACTATGTAACAACAATCACGTGAGATCCCTCAAAGGGCAATGTTCTAAGTCTAGATACACGTGATATTTTAGCCCAGGTTGATCTTCTTTTCACATTTGGAGTAAGAGATTCTATAATGTGTATGCAATATTGCAAGTTGTATTGTATGCAAGTTGGATGTTCGCAACTCAGGGTCAGGCAGTCCCTAAGTATTTGTGTCAATTTTTATGACAATAGACTTATGGGCTGTTGAGGAAATGTTTGGGCTTTGTTGTGAGAATGATCCCATATTGTGAAGGTCATAATGTATTAGGGATTTTCTGTTTATGTAAGTGTAAGTTCACGGAAGGAAAACATGTAGCTTATATATAATTATATCTGATGTACGAATGCTGTAAATGAAGCATGAGTATAATATTGTGTCTACAAACTCATTCATTTGGTTACACAACTATTACGGGCACATGCTACTGAAGAACATAACAACATTACACATGCTACAGTCATAATTGTGCGGCTTAATAACTAAATGTCACTTCACCTACGTGTCCAGAAACATTTTCATATTAAAATTTGGTCCAAAATAACTTGAATCTTTTGGACCTTGTTTACTTTATTGTTTTTTTTATGTTGCATCTAAGTAGATGTCAATTTTTGTATATACAGAATGTAATGCTCGGTATGGTGCAAGAACCTGCATTTTAGTACCAGCATAGTGTGTACAGCAGGGAAAGAGTATTCTTCTGCTATGTGTGTTGGGTTGAAGACCTGGTTAGAAGTGAAAGAGATCCAACTCTACTCTGGATCCTAAGTTAATCAGGAAGAGACCCTGGGAGAACTGCTTAAGAAGGTTGAGTTTCTTAGATAGGGCTCTTCTTCAAACTAAATAAGAACTCACCCATGGGAATTGCTAACCTGTGGAAGCCATGACTAGTGTTGAGCGATTTTTATCGACAAAGTTGAAATCGGCAAGGTTTTTATGGTGATCGAAATTTCCAGATCATGCGATAATTAAGGTTAAAATCTGTGCATCATCTATTAAGATCGCGCCTTTTTCGGCGCTTCCTGTAATTTTGGTGGCCAGCAAATGAGATTACAGAATAGAGGAAGGGTGAGATTGTGTGCGACGTCATGACTGGGATGTGTATGGTTGCGATTGGCGGAAAAAATCACATGACCTCGTTTTACATAGAACAGCGTTTCCTGTTTCAGCCTCAGTGTCTCTCAGCGTCTCATAGGGATGGACCTGCGTTTTGCCTGTGGCCAAACAGCTCAGCGAAATTAGTCTATTTCAAGCACAGAGAAACCCTCTCACCTATAGCTGTGATTACCTTTCCAATTTAGTTAGATTAGGGATTTGAACATTTTTATGAGTTAGACTAGAGAATTAAAGGCAGAATCTACCACTGTAAATTCACGGGCGGGTGGGAGAGCGGGGGGGGGGGGGGGGGCTCCCGGCGGAGCGACCACAGACAAGCGCTATCTATAAAGAACACTGTATAAAGTTCTCACACAAGACTTAGTGTAGACATTGTATGAATATCCTTTTATTATTAACAGTTGCTATTGAAATATTTCCTGGATATTGGGGGCATCCTAACTTATCTTGGATAGCATAATTTCTAGTAACTGCAGTCTCTTTGTAGCTGCAAAACTCCCACTTTTATTATCAGTAGTACATTTCAGATAGGTGTTCAATTTTACCCATTACACTCTGTGACTGTTAGATATATCCACCTTGCACTTAAATTACAAAAACCAGCAATCTTGTATTCAGTCACAGGTTGTTTGCTGCCAAAAAAACCGTGTATGTGTACTAAAAACATCACAGTTACGTGTTTTTTGACTTTTGCGGCATCCCAGCACTGTTCATTGACGCAGTCATCTACGTAAATCTTAAAACAGCAATTCTATATTCACAACCAGGTGAATTAAAGGTGCAAAAAATACCGTTTATTTATCAAAACATAACATTTACGTGTTTTTGACTTTTCGCACCCAGCACTGTTCTTTTACAGCATCTACGAAACTTAATTAAAACAGCAATTCTATATCACCACAGGTGAATTAAAGGTGCAAAAAATACCGTTTATTATATCAAAACTTTCCCGTTACGTGTTTTTTGACTTTTGCGCACCAGCACTGTTCATTGACGCAGCTCTACGTAAATCTTAAAACAGCAATTCTTATTCACCACAGGTGAATTGAAAGGTGCAAAAAAATACCGTTTATTATATCAAAACATAACAGTTAGTGTTTTTTTGACTTTTGCGCAAACCCCGCACTGTTCATTGACGCAGCATCTACTTAAATTTTTTAAAAACAGCAATTCTATATTCACCCCAGGTGAATTGAAAGGTGCAAAAAAAACGTTTAAATTATATCAAAACATAAAAGTTACGTGGTTTTTGACTTTTTTCGCACCCAGCATGTTCATTAACGCAGCATCTACGTAAATCTTAAAAACAGCAATTCTATATTCAACACAGGTGAATTGAAAGGTGCAAAAAATACAGTTTATTATATCAAAACAATAACATTCAACAGTGTTTTAGACTTTTGCGCATCATTCCAGCACTGTTCAATGACGCCGCATGCTAACGTAAATCTTATAAACGCAATTCTATATTCACCACAGGTGAATTGAAAGTTGGCAAAAAATACAGTTTATTATATCAAAACATAACAAGTACGTGCGTTTTTTGACTTTTGCGCACCCAGCACTGTTCATTGACGCAGTCATCTACGTAAATCTTAAATCAGCAATTCTAGATTCACCACAAGTGAATTGAAAGGTTCAAAAATACAGTTCATTATACTCAAAACATAACAGTTGGGCGTGTTTTTTGACTTTGCGCACCAGCACAGTTCATTGACGTCAGTCATCATACGTAAATCTTAAAACAGTCAAATTCTATATTCACGCTCAGGTGAATTGAAAGTGCCAAAATAATAACAGTTTATTATATACAAAAACATGAGCAGTTACGTGTTTTATTGACTTTTGCGCACCCAGCTCCTGTTCATTACTGCAGCATCTAGGGCGAAAATCTTAAAAACAGCAATTCTATAATCACCAACAGGTGAATTGAAAGGTGTCAAAAAATACAGTTTATTATATCAAAACATAACAGATAGCTGTTTTTTTAGGACTTGTTGCCCTAGTCCAGATTTGTTGATAGACACCTTGCAGTTAAATTTGAATCCAGCAAATTTTGTTTTGATTAGTAGGGAATTTGAGAATAAGCTGGATTTGCTGGTCTTTTACAATAATAGACTTTCCAAACTATTCCATACCTTCTCAAATTTTATAATTTCTGAACATGAGCGAAATGCAGGTGGTAAGCGAGCAAAGAGTGGAGTAACATGGAGTTAGAGGTGCGTACGAGAGAAGGTGACTCCTTCAGTGCTGGCACAACACGCATGCCAGCGGATCGTCAAGTTGCAGGACCGTCAGGCCTGTCATCGCTGGGTCAGGGCCCTGTAATCAAAGTAATCGAACTCGTCGCCAATCTGTCCATTCAGTGGTTAATGCAACCTGCATCTAGCAGTCTTAAACCTCCTCGTCCTCGGCAGTCACGGCCACAAATCTTCGTCATCAGCAACATCATGCATCTGTCCAACATTGAATCTAGACCCCAAATGGTCAACTCGTGTAGCCCACCACTGTGGAAAATCCATTTTCTGAAGACCTCTTTGAGGACAAAAAGCGTTGGGTCAGAAGGCATGTTAAATAGATCAAGTAGGCCAAAAAGGATGATTTTTCTCTGCTCTGCGCCCAGTTACTGATGCCGATCAGAGGAGGTGAAGGAAGCCGGTCAATCAGCAAAAATCGCCAGGGCGGGGTTCGGCAACGCCTTGGCCCAGTGGGGCCTCCTTGCTTGTAGCCCGCAGCTTCTATGGCAGAAAGTCAGACTAAACAATAGAAAAAAAAAGACCGAAGAGTCACTCTGTGTTGATGATGATGATGAATGACGACATTGCGTATCCATCTGCCTTCTTCCGCACATTTGCTTGTTGCGAGCGCTTCATCAATGGATCGAGGAGGAAGACGATGGGGTAGTGTCAATACGGGTTCCCGCCACTAAAATGGAGAGGCGGTCGTAAGAAAGTCTGCTGATATGATTGCCGCCAGCCACGGTCAGCGCAAACCCCAGCTCCTCGCTTATCGCCCGCAAAAAGGTCCAGCCTCTCAAGCCTGGGCCTTCTTTGAGCAAGCCTCTGATTCACCCACGCGATGTACATATGCCGCCTTTGCCGTAAACGCATAAGTAAGCAAGAACCTTAAGTGGTTAACCACCACCACATGTCTAGTCACATGCAGCGAATGCATGAGTTATGAAATGGAGGGAACACTTGGCCAAAACAGGCCTGACCGACGCCAGGGCCTCCAACCACTGTCCAACCCTCTGTCTCCGCCTCCTCCTCTCGCCACCACCAAGCTTCTCTCAGCTGCCCATGTCTCTCAGAGTCATGATCAGATGGATCAGCCTCCTCCTTCATTGCCTCCACCAGTCTCCCGAGTACCACCAGCACCACCAGAGACGCCATCCTACCCCTTCTCCTTCCGCACTAGTTTGGACGACCTGCACGCCGTACAGAGCGTCGCAGTCTAGCAGCCAGCCTTCAGTCCTTCCGGTTTGGGGAGGGCAGTGAAGAAACACTTTAACCCCAAACATACCGGCAAGCCAAAAGCCTGGAATGTCGGCATTTGCCAGGCGTTTTTGCCTTGGAAATGTTTTGCCTTTCCGTCTGTGTGACCATAGATGGGTTCCGCCACGTCTGGCCCTCGCTTGCCCCCAATAGCCATATGCCGAGCAGAGCATTTTTTCTTTGCCAGAAAAGCCTGTACCCTGCCGCTGGCCAGGCCAACGTGTCATCTAAAATTTCAAGCGCCGTTGTCTGCATCGGTTGACCGGAAAAGTCGCATCTCACCACCGACACATGGACTAGTAAGTCGCCCGGGCGAAGGCTGGCTATATCTCTGTGACCATTCTCAGCTGGGGTGAGCTGGGTGATGTCTCTGGGGGTGACCGGTGGCTCTCAGGCTCTGCCACGCTCATCAAAACCGCAGGATGGTGCAGGGCTCTTTCCCCCAAGGTCGTGTGGTGGCATCACGTGCCCTGAGACACCAGGCCGTGTTGAAGTTAATCTGCCTTGGAGACCGTCCACACACAGGTCAGGAGCTGTGGACGTCTAAAAGCAACGAGACCGAGATCAGGCTGGGTGACAAGAACCATTGTGCCCTAGGCAAACAGGGTATGTGGCGATGAAACGGGCCGAAATCTGCTGGCCGTCCCTTAAGGATTGGTAGGCCTGGAGCACATCCTTGCTGGCACATGTCATGAACCGTTGTCGTCCAGAAATTTCCCTAAAGGATCTAGCCGTGTCTGTACTGCCTGCTGTAGAAGGCTCGAGGTCTGAGTTCGGCCACTTCCGCCGTTGCACCCTGCATCGTCCCGCCTGTCTGGCGTTGCAGCGTCAGCTCGGCCTCCCCATACAAACCGTCTCATTGTTGACGTGGCAACACGCTGGAATTCCACTCCTCCACATGCTCCAGCGATTGTGGCAGCAGCGCATGCTTACGCAGTACGTAGTGACACATGTCCTTACAAGCAGCGGTACGGACCTCGGGGTGTTGAACCACCGATCAGTGGAGGCAGGTGAAAGAGCTCTGCACTCATCTTTGCCAGTTGAGAAGCCACCAAAATGGTCAGTGCGGACAATGGCCCTTGTCAGCATGAGCATTGTGGTGATCTTGAGTTCTGGAAGCGATCGTTGGACACCTCTGAAAACAACAGGTCCCGGCAGCGACGGAAGGGAGGAGACGGACACAGATAGCGGACACAGGAGCCCTTCTCTCTCCGTCAAAGTCCACAAGGCCCGACAGTTTTCACAATTTCATCGGTCTTATTAGGCATTGTTCGGGGTCTCAAGCTAAGTGCAAGGTGGCGCATCAGCTCTCATGGTGCAATCATCTCAGCAAGTCATGGCTGTGTTGAGCGAGCTGTGCCGGAGGCAGCGGAGGTAGAGGAGGAGAGACAGGAAGGTATTCCTAGACACCGATGTTACCGACGTCCCTGCCTTGGAAAGAGGTTGCGCGAATTTAGCGGAGAGGAAGCAGTAGGAAGATCGTTGCATATTGCCCCTCGACCCAGAGTGCTTGGGAGATTCAAAGGGCTCCATCTCATCACATGAGTGCTTGGAATGCTCCATTTTCCACCAACAGGATCCTCGGCATTAAGGCCATCAAAATGGAACAACAGTTACTGGGTGGCCCCCTCCTGGATCCCCCGGTACAAAAACAAAAATCAGCAATTTCCTCTCCACCCCCCACCCAAATATGAGTAGTAAAATGCAGGACAATGGAGACCTGCTGGATTAGATCAACTGGAGACATCTGTTGCGTCTGCTTCACGTTCCCCAAATGTCAGGGGGAGGGCGAGTGGGGGTGTGGAAGCAACATCACGACGGTGACAGCAGTAGAGTGCCCAAGTAGGCGCTAGCGGCAAGCAGCAGCAAGGTGGCAGAAGCCTAATGGCGGTGACCGATGGCAATCTTTTTGTTTACCACCTCACCGACACATGCAATGCAGGGCACACATCCAACACACAAGATCACTTAAGATCATGTGCATGACTATCTGCGTCTCAACACCGATGTTTTTGCATGTGTTCCGGACACCAATATACGTTCTGGGTATCCAAAATGGACGGAATGTGCCCGACTGGCTCGTCACCCATATGAGGTGTTTTCCTGCCCAGCAGGGTCCAGCGATCATATCTGAGCGGACCTTCAGCACAGATTTGGAGGAGTCCATTACAGACAAAACGCATCCGGCTTATCCCACCAGATAAATTGTGGATCGATTTGACTTTCATCAAGATGAATCATGCATGGATTCTCTGATGATGTGTGGCCCCTATTGCCGGGATGTCACCGATTAGTTGCCATCTACTGTCAATTCCTTTTCAAACATAAAAAAAAAAAAAAAAAAAAAAAAGAAAAATAAAAAAAAAAAAAAAAAAAAAAAATAAAAAAACGAATGGTCCCTCTTGAAAACTTTTTTTAAAAATGGATCATTTCTTACCTGCAATTTTTATTCTCTTTTCCCACAGTTCATTTTGCGGTTTTTGCTGTGAGGAGACTGTAAAAGACAGCAGGTTTCATGACAACACCGTATCCATTTACACACATTATCTTAACGAAGTTTATCGCATTGTCAATGGGTTTTGAGGTCCATGGTTGCTGTGAGATAGCAGTGCAATTTTAATCATGGTCCTTTGGAACAGAAATGTGACTTCTAAGTGGCATTTCTCCCTCACAATTTTTAATAGTGGCTGAGACTTCAAATTTATAATTTTTTGGGGTCATGTTGCAGTGATATACAGCTATAATTATGGTCCTTTGGAACATAAATGTGGCTTCTAAGTGGCATTTCTCCCCCATCAATTTTTAATAGTGGCCCTGAGAACATCATATTAATAATTTTTTGGGGTCATGTTGCTGTGAGATACAGCTATAATTATGGTCCTTGGAACAGTAAATGTGGTCTTCTAAGTTGCATTTCTCTCCTCACCATTTTTAACAGTGGCTGAGAAGTCTTTTTTATAATTCTTATTGGAGGTCATGCTGCGCTTTGAAATGCAGCAATACTACAGGTCCTATAATAAAAAAATGTTGTTTCAAACAGACCATTTGTTCTTCACAATTGACCAACAGTTGGCTCAAGGGTCAATTGCTTTGAATTTTTGGGGGCGATTTTGCTGTGACACATGCAGTCAATACTACTGGTCCTATTATAAAAAAAATGTTGTTTCTAACAGCATATGTTCCATCACCAATTTGTCAACAGTGCTCAAGGGTGTTGGTGCTGTCAGAAACGGAATAGGTAGGACACTGTCAATGTACACATATAGCAAAATGACTTGATTTTGCAAGATCTGTGTAACATAGCTATCAATTCCCTTGTAATTGAGACAACCCATTTAATACAATGAAAAAAAGAGCGAAACAAAGACATGGTGGGATATCCATCCTATTTAAAAAAGTGTATTTTCTAGAATAAAAGTACTTAAAAAACTTGGCATGTACAAAATAGCTGTTACACAAAATTCCTCTTAATTGTACAAGGGAGGTACAGGAAAACTTGACGGCAGATTGATAGGTTATTCAGAGATATTGAGGTATGGAGGCACGGACAAGAACAAAGTACAGGATAACCATTTCCTCCAGCCATTGAGTATATTGAGAAAAAGAATGCCAAGAATAAAGGGCACCTGGTGTAACAGGAGCGTTAACCACCAGTATTTCCAAGTGAAGCTCCAATTGTCCACACTCAAACGGAGGGCAAGCGCTACCCAGGTAATTGACTGTGTACAGAGGAAGGCTGAGTTCTCACACTACCGCTACCGCACTATGCTTCAGCACGACCAGTTTTCGTTGCTGCTTCATCAGGGCATTTTAACCTGCAAGTTGATGAATTAGATGACGGCGCCAGCCTGGGCTTTCAACCGCACCCAACTGTAGACGTCCAGCCCTGGGTCCGATGCTGTGGCCGTAGGACAGGTATAGTCAATGTCCAGTGAAACAAAAATGGGTGGTTTGAAAGACTCCTTTTTCCGGCACTTTTTAAATGTGGGGTCATGCGAGTTTTGGGGCTCATGCTGTGGCCCAGGACAGTTATAGTCAAATGAGTCCAGTTCAACTAAAAATGGTGGTTGAAAGACTCCTTTTCCGACGACTTTTAAACTGTGGGGGTCATGGCAGGATTGGGCTCATGCTGTGGCCCAGGACAGGTAATAGTCAATGTCCAGTTCACTAAAATGGAGGTTGAAAGACCTACCTTTTTCCGGCACTTTTTAAATGTGGGGGTCCATGCAGGTTTGGAGGCTCATGCTGTGGCCCCAGGACAGGTATAGGTCAATGCTCCAGTGAAACTAAAATGGAGTTGAAAGACTCCTTTTTCCGGCACTTTTTAAATGTGGGGGTCATGCAGTTTGGGCTCAATGTTCTGTGGCCCAAGGACAGTTATAGTCAATGTCCAGTGAAACTAAAATGGTGGTTGAAAGACTCCTTTTCCGGCACTTTTTAAACATGTGGGGGTCATGCAGGTTTGGGGCTCATGTTGCGTGGCCCCGGACGTGGCGGGGGGGGGGGGGGGCACAGGCGCGGGGTATAGGTCAATGTCTCAGTTCAACTAAAATGGTGGTATTGAAAGACTTTTTTTTTCCGGCAGCTTTTGTAATGTGGGGGTCATGCAGGTTTGGGGCTCATGCTGTGGCCCATGACAGGTTAAAGTCAATTGTCCAGTTCAACTAAAATGGTGGTTTGAAATGACTCCTTTTTCTCGGGAACTTTTTACAATGTGGGGGTCATGCATGATTGGGAGCTCATGTCTGTGCCCTGGACAGGTATAGTCAATGTCCAGTGAAACTAAAATGGTGGTTGAAAGACTCCTTATTCGCGGCACTTTTTAATGTAGGGCGGCCTGCATGCAGTTTGGGGCTCATGCTGGGCCCAGACAGGTATAGTCAATGTCCAGTGAAACTAAAATGGTGGTTGAAAGACTCCTTTTTCGCGGCATCTTTCTTTAAATGTGGGGGTTCAGGCAGGTTTGGGCTCATGCTGCGTCCAGGACATGGATATTCAAAGTCCAGTTCAGAGTAAACATGATGGCGTTCAAATCATACTGCCTTCTGTCACTTTTTAATTTGTGGGTGATGCAGGTTTAAGGGTTCAGCTGTGGTAGCAAGACGGGATAGTAAAATGTTCTGTGACTTTTTTTCTAGTGACTTTATAAGCCTAAGTGTGTGCCTAAAGTAGCACGTAACCATTTACTGTTGTGGATGTTAATTTTCAGCTTCTCCAGCCTTGTTGTGGGTGTAAAATGAAGTGTGTTGTTGGCTCTCCCAATAAGGACATTTATATGGTCATCGCGCATAAATCATTGCTTCACTATCAAAAAACCTATCGAAAGCGGCCTACTATCGGCCCTATCGGATCGAATCTCGATAGCCAACGTAAAAAAAAAAATCGCTCAACACATAGCCATGGACCAGTAATCAGTTGGCTGGTGAAAAGGGGTGTAGCTAAAGCCTCATGGGCCTGGGTGCAAAACTTCAGCTTTGGGTCCCCCTACTCCCAGACACTGTCTGTTGACCAATATATCTCAACAGCAGGTTCCTTACTTGGCGTAGCGGATGTCTGCAGTGTAGCACACTGTAGAAATTATTTCTATTAAAAGGAATCGTCCAATAGAATAAAATTAATTTCAAATGAGACAAAAAAAAACAAGTTATTTAGCCAAAGCATTGGTAGGTAGGTAGATAGAGACCATTATGATATGTAGGCAGGTAGATAGAGCCTCCTCTAGTAGGTAGGCAGGTAGATAGGACCCCTTCTGGTAGGTAGGCAGGTACATAGGGCCCATTCTAGTAGGTAGGCAGGAGTATTAAGCCTCTCTGGGTTAAGGTAGACAGGTAGATTGGGCCAGTTACGGCAGGTAGGCATGTATAAAGGGCGAGTTACAGCAGGTAGGCAGGTATATAGGGCCAGTTATAGCAGGTAAGGTGGTATATAGGGCCAGTTATAGCAGGTAGGGTGGTATATAGGGCCAGTTATAGCAGGTAGGCAGGTATATAGGGCCATTTAAGCAGCAGGAGTATGTAGGGCCATTATGAAAGAGAAGGAGGGGTATATAGGGACAGTACGGCAGGGTATATAGACCGTTACGGCAGGTAGGCATGTAGATAGGGCCAGTTACAGTAGGTAGGGTGGAAAATAGGGCCAGTTATAGCAGGTAGGCAGGTATATAGTGTCAGTTATAGCAGGTACGGTGGTATATAGGGCCAGTTACAGCAGGTAGGCAGGTATATATGGCCAGTTATAGCAGGTAGGGTGGTATAAATGGCCAGTTATAGCAGGTAGGGTGGTATATAGGGGCAGTTATAGCAAGTAGGCAGGTATATAGGACCAGTTATAGCAGGCAGGCAGGCAGGTATACAGGGCTAGTTATGAAATTTTGGCAGGTATATAGGGCCAGTTATGAAAGGTAGGTGGCATGACATCATCATGCCGCCCGCTCCGTGGCAGCAGTTCCGGCCTCTACTAGGTCCCAAGCCTAGACATAGGTTTAGAGCCTAGTATCAGTGTATACTGTCCACTTTGTGCGGTGCAGGCAGCAGCTGTAAATGCTGTATTGCTGGGTCTGTGTGACCTAGCGACACAGTGTGTGACGAGGGAGCCCTTAGGTCCCCTTGGCTCAGGGATCCGGTCGTAACAGCGACAACTGTGACCCCTGTAGCTATGCCACTGCTGATGAAACTACTTTCTGTAGTGCTGGGTGGTAAGCTCAGACTATGGTTAGAAAAGGAACCTTAATATTTAGGGCTAATGAACCTATAGTTTATATTTTATATACTGTACACTGACCTGTTACTGTGGGATAAACGAAGAACAAAACTGACTGAGGTCGGTTTTAAACCTAACTACAACATTGGAGCGAAGTGTATTATTGTGCCTGATTCTGAGCTAAACAACCCACAAGATGCAACAGTGGTCTATTGTCACAAATTTTAGTATAATGCTTTGGGTACCTTATAATTATTAACAGTTCTCAATGGGGTATAGCTGTAATTTGCAATGGTAGTTCTAAAGTCCAAATTTTTTTAAATGATCACTGTCCAATCACAGCCAGCTACACATCCAAATCAATTGATGGTGTAACTATCTATTTTAGGGCGAGTCTGGTCCCAGCATGATAGAAAAGCAGTATGTAGAACCCAGAGGGTAGATACATTTATGCTAAGGTACTATAGCGCATAAAACGTATACATTCTTTAATATCTACGCCCCGAACGGTCAGAACGCATAATTTTATTCTAACATATTGTCCTTTATCTTGGCCAGACCTCACCCCAACTTAATACTTATGGGTGATTTTAATTTGTTCCCTGTAGCTAGTCTGGATAGGTCGGAACAGGAGAGAATATGATTCCCATCACCAATCTTTAAGGATATGCTAGGAAAAGCTGGACGCTATTCGACCTTTGACGTAGCCACCAACACCCACCACGAAATAATACACCTTTACTCCAAGTCCACGACTCCTTCTTCTCGAATTGATTTAGCGCTGCTTGCCTCAATGCTCTATCCCATGGTAATGGGCTCACGCATCTCACCCGAGTGGCCCATTTCGTATCATGCGCCGATTGTATGTCTCCTGAGAGCTCTTGAGCATGCACACTCCCTGGCCCACGCACCTGGCGCTTCCGCAAGTTATTTATCAGACTCGGATGACTTCAAAAATTTCTTGAAAACTCATTGGACCCAAATTCCATGAAATGATAACCGACGCACAGGCACAGGACACCAGCGTTGATGTGGCTTACTGGCCAAGGCGGTGATGCGCGGGGCAAGCATTATCGGATACGTATTCAATGCACCTGTTCGTAGCCAAACATAAGAAATTCCAAGAATTGCATGAAAATTTACTGACGGCCCAAACAGAATCATTCTACCCTTACTTACCCCCAGACTTCCCAAATGAAATTTCTTGAAGCCCAAAACGTTAGCAATACATGTCTTACAAGGTATCAGCTAAAGCACACATATGAGTACAACAAATAAATACTACGCATTGGGGTAACAGAGCTGGGGCATTGCTGCAGGCATTAACTAAAACCGTGACAACTGAGACCCCCGATTGCAGTCAATTAGATCGCACCACGCTCACATAACCATCAATTCTCAGCCCCGAAAGCAGTAAGATATTGAGCTGGCCTTCACTGAATTCTATGAATCCTTATATAGTGCCGAGCCCATTTGACTCAGATAAAGTGGCACACTTTTTTCTTTCAACCTTAACATCGCCGCACCTATCCCTGACGTGCGTAGATAGTCTGGAAAGGATAATTTCAGAAACGAGGTAAAGTCAGCCCATTGCACAATTGATCAAATGGTAAGACCCCGGACCCGACGGATACTCGGGGGAGTTTTACAAAATACTAAAAACAGACAGTCCTCCCCCTTCTCAGCAAAACTCTATAACCGAGATTTATCTAAAACTCATGTTATCAGTAAAGATTCTTCTTCGATTCCATACAATCCTGATAATACCTTAAGTGGGGGGTGAATAGGGATCCTACATTATGGCCCTCCTACCTGGCCAATATCCCTACCCCCCCCCTCAACCAAGACTACTAAAATCCTTGTGAAGATAGTAATTTTGGGGGTGTTCTCTTGCTGGCAGATTGCAATCAATTCTCCCCATTTGATCCACCCTTCCAGAATGACTTTATTTCTACCGACAGGCCACCCTAGAGAATGGCGGGTGGCGGTGGCGGCTATAGTCTTCTGGGCTCAGACAGATGGAAGACGCCATCTAGTATGCTTTTAAGCCTTGATGCCGAGAAGGGCATTTGACAAAGTATTCCTGGCCATATTTAGATGCCGCATTGATGAGGAGAGGTTTCTTGGGATTTATTCTCTAACTTCCTGGACCCCACATACACACAAATTCCACTGACCAAATCTCTTGAATTAATTGTTTACTTCTCCGGCTATAGATGTTATTTCAGGAGGAGGAACTAAACAGGGATGCCCACTGTCCCCTCATCCTTTATCAATTTGGCCCTAGACCCCCTGCTTTATCCACATAACCCAATCCGACAATCTATAAAGGAATTATTGCCAACTGGACAAGAACAGAAAATCTTTCGGCATATGCTCGATGATCTGTTGCTGTTCGTGTCCTGATGCCCCGGAAGACATCAGCTGCTGTCACCCCATACTATCCTATTATACAAAGTACGGGGGAATTTGATAGGGTACACATCAATGTAAGACAAGAGCGAGGTCATGCTTTGTCAGGCCCTAGCTGAGGCCGTCCTGGTCCGCAGTTGATCCCCATCAATATGGTGTATAACTTCCCTTAATACTTAGGAATTTGGTTTACCTAGATGCCTGCAAAAATACTCTAACTCAGAAAACATCACAAAATACTTGGAAAAATTGATAGGGACACTCACAATAAGGGCAAAATCTCCCATTATCATTTCATGGGGCTAGATGCATCTGTGTAAAAAATGGTGGAATTTCCACGTTGTTAACTCTATATTTTTTCACATGTTGCCTATATATTTTGAAAACGCAAAGATGAAAAACAAATATTATAACACTACAGATGTTCATCCTAGAACAACAGGAGAGCGCGAATTTCGTTGCAGATCCTATCTCAACACTAACTCAATCGGTTGCCTGGGCCTGTCCCCATACTCAAGCTCTATAATCTAGCGGCTCTGCGGGAGATAATCACGGACTGGGCACAAAATACTAATATATTCACCGACTGTCGGCATAGACTTCAGTATAATTTTTGTCTAGGCACCTCCTGATGAACTTCCTTCACTCTCCGTATAGTGGTATATACCTATCAATGAAGAGAATCTGCTTCTTATGCAATCGGCGGGCCTGGCGTAAGAGTTCGCAGATGAAAGATCGGAACCCAGAACTATCCCTTTTTCTTTCTCCCCTTTGCACAATCCATGTTCTTCCAGAGAGCACCCCAATAAAGTAAGGGTCTTTACACCGGAGTGGCACAGTCAAGGTTTTATCAACACTTACATCACATTATTAACCCAAATCTTAGGTAGACCCCTCACAATACATAATTACAGCAATTACAGTCCAAATAAACACTGCGGATACCTTTTCTTTAACTATCTGCAGTTAATCACATTATATAGAAAAAAAATAGCGGTTTTAGAGGTAAAAAGATTGGAACTCTGAATTTGATAATACTTTTCTTAATCCCGTTACAAGGAAATCCCAATTGTGCAACATATATGATTATCTCCAGGAAGATATAGATTATGGCCGAACTAATTTGAGCTTAGCACATTGGCAATCTAAGGATAGGGCGCTGACTTCGGTGGTGGTCCTGGAAGCCTTGCGAGACGCGCATAAATTTCTCCCCTCAGCAAAATATACGGAAATGTTTTTAAAGACAATTCATAATGCCTACCTTACTCCTGTCATAGGCTACAAGATGGGCAAATATCCAACAGATAACTGTTTTAAATGCGCCTCTCCCGGGGCTGACCTTTACCACTGTCTGTGGGAATGCCCGACGGTTAGGGAATATTGGGAAAGAATTTCCGATTTCATAAGATTACATTTGGTCCCCTCCCATTCGCCTGGACCGGCATGGGCTTTATTTGGTTATACGAATAGGTCACAATGCACGGTTAGCAATACGGACAACCGTCTACTGCATCTGGTGGCAGCGGCAGCGAGGAAAGCGATACTTCAAGTATGGCTCCAACCGACAGGCCCTTCTATAGCATTGTTTCAGGAAAAGCTTTTCTTTATATTTCAG
Source organism: Phyllomedusa bahiana (assembly GCA_025379985.1). Taxonomy (NCBI): domain Eukaryota; kingdom Metazoa; phylum Chordata; class Amphibia; order Anura; family Hylidae; genus Phyllomedusa; species Phyllomedusa bahiana. The sequence goes on from JAODAL010000664.1 coordinate 27,944, forward strand.
ATGGATTGGGTCAAAGCGGCACACCATAAAGAATGCAGAGTTAAAAAAAATTTCAACCTTTGGGCAAAATACATTGATACACTCTCAATAGATGTCAAAACGACAATACATAATTGTTTTGGTCTTACTACCTGGTACTTGGCCAGTGAGATGTCAGGCACCGCTCCAATGTCAGTTCAACCTCATGAGTAAAATCAGAAAGTTTACCATAATGACATCCCTTGAGATATAGCGAAATCAACTATCTACCATTGTGATAGGCAACCCTAACCGCCTAGTTCTATATGAAGCTAGGATTAACCTTCCCTATCTTATCGAGTTGTAAAGGGCGGGAGTCAACACCTGTGAAGCACTCAATGACTGCAACTGGACCACTTGGGCGGGGCAGCGTTGGGGTGGGGGGGGGACCCACGGCGGGAGAGATTCTGAGGGCTATACAACTAATGAATGACCGATTGGTTGATAATAGTAAAGGAGGCAACCTGTCGGGCATGTAGCCCTATAATATGTTTGAGAAATTTTAGTCACCTAAGGAGTTATTTCTAACCTACACACCTTTACTGGACTAAACATGTAACGTAACCTAAGTAACCCCACGATATCTATGATAAATGGTTAAAACATAAAATGTTGAAGTACCAATGTGTATTTTACTAGATAATACTGTCTGAATGGATACCATGTTGATTTACTCTTTTGCAATTCATAAGATTTGTAATGTAATTTACGTTGGTCTTTAATAAAAACAGTTATAAAAAAAAAAAAAATGATCACTGTTTTATATAATTTTTTTTAAAATTTGGACTTTAGAACTACCATTGCAAATTACAGCTATACCCCATCGAGAACCCAAAGCATTATACTAAAATTTGTGAGAATATACAATAGGCCACTGTTGCATCTTGTGGGTATATAAGTTTACATACACTATGTAAAAAGACACATATGCATGTTTTTCTCACTATCTGACATAAAATCAGAATAAACCTTACCCGTTTTATGTCAATTAGGATTAACAAAATTATTTATACTTGCTAAATGCCAGAATAAGGAGAGAGAATTTTTTAAGGAACTTTTATTACTTTCTGCAAAGTCAAAAGTCAAAAGTTTACATACATTTCATTAGTATTTGATAGCATTGCCCTTAAACTGAGGACTTGGAACAAACATTTTGGATATCCTTTCACAAGCTTCTCACAATAGTTGGTAGGAATTTTGGCCCATTCCCCCTGACAGAACTGGTGTAACTGAGCCATGTTTGTAGGGCGCCTTGCTTGCACCTGCCTTTTCAGCTTTGCCAATAGGATTGAGATCAGGGCATTGTGATGGAAACTCCAAAACATTGACTTGGTTATCCTTAAGCCACTTTGTAACCAGTTTGGCAGTATGCTTCGGGTCAATGTCCATTTGGAAGACCCATTTCCACCCAAGCTTTAACTTCCTGGCTGATGTCTTGAGATCTTCCTTCAGTATTGCCACATAATCTTCTTTCCTCATGATGCCATCTATTTTGTGAAGTGCACCAGTCCATTCTGCAGCAAAACAACCCCACAACAGGATGCTGTCACCCCTGTGTTTCACAGTTGGGGATGGTGTTCTTAGGCTTCCAAGCTTCTCCCTTTTTCCTTCAAACGTAGCTAATGGTTATTATGGCCAAACAGTTCAATTGTAGTATCGTCAGACCACAGGACATGTCTCCAAAAATTTAGATCTTTGTCCCTGTGTGCATTTGTAAACATTAATCCATCTTTTATATGTTTCTTTTGGAGTAACGGCTTCTTCCTGACAGAGTGGCCTTTCAGCCGAGGTTGATACAGTACTCATTTCACTATGGATACTGACACAACTTACCAGCTTCCACCAATATCTTCACAAGGTCTATTGCTTTTGTTCTTGAGTTGATATGCATCAAACCACATTCATGTCTAAGACACAGAACCAGTCTCTTTCCGAAGCAGTATGATGGCTGAACATTCCCATCTTGTTTGCGCCTAATTGTTTGTACAGATGAACTAGGCACCTTTAGGTATCTGGAAATTGCACCCAAGAATGAACTAGACTTGTGCAAATCCACATTTCTCTTCCTGATATCTCATCTGATTTCTTTAGACTTTCTCATGATGTTACACACAAGCAGTGTTTTTTAAAATACATCCATAGGTGTGTCTCTAATTAAATCAGATGTTGTAAATAAACCTATCAGAAGCTTCCAAAGATATGACATCATCATATGGGTTGTCCTAAATTGTTTAAAGGCATAGTAATCCTAGTGTATGTAAGCTTTTGACTTTGTTGAAAGTAATAAAAATACCTTAAAAAAAGTCTCTCTCTCATCATTCTGACATTTGACAAATATAAATAATTTTGTTAATCCTAATTGACCTAAAATGGGTAAGGTTTATTCTGAATTATGTCGATGTGGAAAAATATATGTCTTTTTTAATATTGTATGTAAACTTTGGTTTCAAATAAATTTATTTTATATATATTATATTATAGTTATATTTTTTATATATCTTATATATATATTTTTATATATATATTGTGGTTGACAGTTTGGGGATACCGAGAGTCTTTCGGGCTGAGACAGAGGCAGAAGTCGGGTTTAAAAAGGTTGGCTTGGTCCGGGATTTTTTTATTTCAAAAACCGAAAAAAACGAATGGCAAACAAAAACTTTGTTGAGTGTTTAAAACAAGGGTGGTTCTCACTTCCCTTTGTTAGTCCTCAGGGTTCCCCCTTTTGAAACCTCCACCCGGGGTGACTGGAGGTACAGCTGACGCCCAGTCAGCCACCTGCTGACCTTTTAAACCAAAAAATCCCGGAGTGGACCTTTGGGGGGTAGCACCCACCATGTCTATGTTTTCTAAATAAAAAGGCCGCCCCGGGAATGGCGGTAGCATACAAACAGATTAAACATAGGTCGACAGTTTGTACTGTCACATTTTTTTTACCAACCCCTTTCATCCCCAAAGGCTCCTATTTTGGGGTGGCAGCACTGGACCCCCCCCAAATATGTCCGAACCCTGGGGGGAAATTTATTACCCCCTTGTAGCCCTTTCCCCAGTGCGGCCTTAAATTCCCCCCCCCTTTGCGGGGCCCGTGGGGGGAGAAATTTGCCATAAAGTTATGCACCCGCGCATGCATCCGCATTTGCTTGTTGTCCCCCGGGGGGCGATGTTTACAGGAACTTAAGTTTTAGAGCCGGAACCAGGGTCCCTTGGGTTTTTCCCTTTGTTTTGTCCCTCCACTTTAGGGGTAAATGCCCGTGTTTATTTTAAAGGTCTCCCTTCAGGTAGTTGCGAGTGCCTCAATAGCCCATTAAGGGCCGCATTTCTTCTTACTATGGGTAGTTTTTTCGGGGCCGACATTTTGGGCAAGGTACATACGGGTTTTTTCCCCTAACCGCTGTGACAGGAACCCCCTAACCCATCAGAGGCGTTCCCGGGACCAAAAATTTCCTTCGGGAATTTTGGCGAACGGCCTGGTCTTGCAGAGTACCTCTTTAAGTTTCTAAAAGCTTTTTCACCTCGGGTTTTCCATTTGACCATAGTGGACTTGGCCCTTTTGGGATCGTAAGGGGTGCTATGGAGGAAAATTTGGGCACAAACCCCTTAGTACCTGGGGGATATCAAAAAGCCTGACTTTTTCTTGGAAAAACCGGTTGGGGCCAATTCCTAATTGTTTCCCATTTTTCCCATCTGGGGCTTATGCCCCCTCTCAATGCTTTGCTAGATAGCGAGCCCCCTCGAACCCTATGGCGCACTTTTTGGGGGGCAAAAACCCTGCTGCCCTTATGGTTAAGAGGCCCTGTACTCGGGTAGGTGGGGTTTCCCCAGTTGTACAAAAATCCACACTACCCAAATAGCCGCGCATATTTTCTATGAGGCGCAGGATGATGTCCATCATCCTCGGGAAGTGTCCGGGCCCCATGTAGCAAAAAGGAAGGACAAAAATAATAAAAGGGGGTCCATTGGGGTGGAAAAAGAAGTTTTTCCCCCTGTTTCCCTTTGTGGGGGGGCCCCCTCCCAATACCCCTTGGTCAGGTCTTGTACTTGAGGCCCTAGCGCTGCCCAAACTATAACCCGTGGCTGGGTAGGCATAATTTTGATGCTCATTGAGCTTGCGAAAATCTTTGCAGAATGCAAGCCCCCTCAGGTTTCGGTATGAGACTATGGTCGACCCCCCCATTTTGGGGGCCTTTCTATGCCCCCAGTTCAGCATCTTTTAATTTCCCTCGCAATGCTTCCCTCGGGTCCTGGGCCCCCTTTTTGGCCTCAAAGATTCTGCCGGTTTCTGTGACGTTCATGTGAAAATGCCCCCCCGTCCAACTGGCGTTCCAAAAAAAACCCTGTTGTTTTCCTTTTTAGGAACCCCCTTTGGTTTCCCGCCGCTGTGCTTCGGACAAGACCCCAGAGATACGGACGGTGGTAACCCCCCTTTGGGGGAACCCTTGCTCTCTGCCGCCACAAGATTTGACAGCCCTCCGGGGTTAAATTAAGTGGATATGGTAAATTTGTTAGGTTTTTTTCCGGGCTGGAAGCCCTTATCTTTACCTCACTGCCCCACTCCGTTTTCCCCAAGGGGCCCCCTCCCCTTTTTCCCCAGAATTTTGTTTTCGACCAGGGGGTAAAGTATTTGTCCCCGGTGCCTGGTGAACATCTGACCTTGCCGACTGTTATATACCTGGCCTGGGTTTCTTGGCCGCTGCAGGTTTCTAGTATTTGGGGTTTAGAACGGCCGCAATCTGCCCTGCTTTTCAGGTGTGTCATGGGCACTCCTTTGCGGGGTATTCCCTGCTCCAGGGCTCCTTGGCTATGTCAGGAGCCCCGGGGTGTCTATCTACAGGAGCTCGAAGGGTGAAAAAACCCGTGGAGCCCGCAGGACCTCCTTACTGAGAAATGAGGTTGGGTAGGAGATGGTCCAATCTCTCCCACCTTATCCCCCTTCTTGAGCATTGCTTTTTGGGTTTTATTGAATCTTTCCACCAGACCCTCGGTTGGGGTGTATATGAGGAGGAGTGTGTAATGTTAAATGGTGGGGAGGTTCCTTGGTCCCTTGACATGAAAGGGGGGGGCCCCGGCGTTTTGATTCCTTGGGTACCGTTGGGTGAAAAATTTGGAAAAAAGTTTCTTAGCTATTCCTTTGAAGGGGTGTTCCAAGGGGAATGGCCTCGGGTTTCGAGTGGCGTAGCGAGGACCCCTAAGATGTGCTGATGCCCCGGCCCCGACTTAGGGAGCGGCCTACAAGGGCCTGCGATCCTCCAAAGGGGACCTTAAAAATTGCAGAGGAATTAGGGGGCTCCGAAAAAAGGGGTAGGGGCGTTAAATTGACACTCTGGGCAGGATGGCAGTATTCCTCAAATTTGCTGTAAAATTTTGGCCAGTAAACTTCGTCCACTTCTCCGGGTCTTCTCCCCCCCTAAGTGTCCCCCCAAACATGGGAGTGGGCTAGCTTCAAAACCCGGCGGACTTGGACCCGGGGGACCACAAATGCTCTACCCCTTCGGTTGGGGTCTTTTTTACCTGGGACAAAATATTGTTCCCGACCCAAAATGAGGGTAAACAAACTTGCCTGGTTCCGGGGTTCCCTCTATTACCTTCACACTTTTCCTCATGCTCCCAAATTTGGGTCCCTCAGTGATCCCTGCCAAATTCCCCCCCGGGTACTGGCAAGGGGTGAACTCGAGCTCGAGGGGCTTTCCTGGGGGCCCCCGCCCGGGCGGAAAGGGGGAAACCCTCGGGGTCCCCTGGCTCTTTGAGAACATTACCTTTACCACTGTTTTGGGGGACACTTTTTATTTTCCCCACAAATCCGGGGAAAAGGGGGAAGTCACAGCTATGATCCACTTGGGGGAGGCTCGCGACGACACCCCTCTGTCTTGCGGGCCCGCAGGGGATCTTTAGGGGGGACCACGGGTTGGGTAGTCCCTGGTGTCCCGTGTACACAGATAACTTTACGGCGTGGCGGAGTTGGTCTGCGCCCACAGCCTGGCCTGCACCAAGGTCACCAACTTTTCCCGGAGTCCCTGAGGGCTTGTACGGGTGTCCATTGATTTTAATGGTGCATACCGCGATTTCCCTCAGTCTCAATGTGCGTGGTGTTGAAGGGCCCGCAAACAATGAGTACGCCCTTTTACCAAGTCCTGGGTTCCCCCAAATAGGACACTGTTTTTGGGGGGACGTGTCCCAGTCCATTGCACGCCAGCGATGTGGAGCCCCGGGCTTGGGGAAAAAGGGGGTTCTTTGGGGTTGGAACCTTCCCCCCCCCTTTTAATGCAAATCAAGTATCCTTTATTAGGTTTCCCTGGCCACACACTTGTAAAAAATATACAGAGTATCAAAACGACATATAAAATGTAAAAACGACATATATTGGAACCACTTTTCGCTGCCTGTCTCTTTAAGAGAATTGTCTCTTTAAAATGCCCTTTGCATCCTCCACCATATGTGAGTTTGCAAGCTCGGGGATCACCGCATGATTTCTTTCAGGCATGAGACAGAAGCAGAATTTCGGGTATAAACGGTTGCTTGGCTCCGTGGATTTATTTCATAACCAGAACAAAACGGATGGCAAACATGCACAGCAAAACATAAACAAAATACTTGCTCATCTGAGCGCTAACTAACAATGGCATAGTTCCCTCACTATCACCTTGTTGGTCCTACACTGGCTTCCCCTAGTGTGAACACCTCCAGCCCAGCTGCGGCCTTAAAATATATATATATTTGTCCCCAGTATTGTCCCAAAAGACCTTCAAACATAAGAACCAGGCACAGCTATTTGTGGTAGTTTGAAATTTCCGTCTTTACTAATGTGATCTTCTGTCATGTATCTGTAAGATATCACAAAATCATTTTGACTGTATTTCCCCATTAAAAATTTTTTTTACTTTTGGATATTATTTCATTATTAAAACTCCAGTAAGCAACTATCATGACTGGGCTTAAAATTTATAATGACCATCCAACAACAGTGAAAAGAGGAAGTACAAAGGCTGGTAAGAGCATAGACATATATAAAGAGAATAAAGAAAGGCCAACAGGGCATGTGTGATGTCATGATTCACGCTGCAAACTCTGTCTTGGGCTGCAATGTGTTCGTGCCTGCTCTGCCTCCGCTGCAATCTGCCCGTGTGTGCTGCGGCAGCTTGGGTCCCTGCCTGTATATTATTATTATTATTATTATTTATTTTATAGCGCCATTGATTCCAGGGCGCTGTACATTCAGGGGTTACATAGTTACATACTTAACATAAGTCAAACAATTACAATAGTGACAATCTGTGACTAGCAACAGGTACAGAGGGAGAGAGAACCCTGCTCGCGAAGACTTACAAGCTACAAGGAAGGGGGAAAGAGACAGAAAGGTGGGGCAGACATGTTTGTGGAGGGTGTAGTGACAGCGGGGTTATTCTAGGTTGTAAGCTATCCTTAAGAGATGGGTTCTCAGGTTGGTTTTGAAGCTGGTGAAAGTTGAGGAGAGTCTGATGTGTTGGGGGAGTGAGTTCCAGAGTATGGGGGAGGCATGAGAGAAATCTTGGAGATGGTTGTGTGAGGAGCTGACAAGAGGAGAGCAGAGAAGAAGGTCCTGTGAGGAGCGGAGGTTGCATGAGGGGAGGTATCTGGAGATTAAAGCGGAGATATAAGGAGGAGAGAGGTTATGGAGAGCCTTGTAGGTCATGGTTAGTAACTTGAAATTAATTCGCTGGGCAATGGATGGCCAGTGTAGGGATTGGCATAGGGGAGAGGCAGAGGAGTAGCGAGGTAAATAAGACGGACAGCAGAGTTGAGGATAGATTGAAGGGGAGCAAGAGTGCTAAACAGAAGGCCGCAGAGAAGGATGTTGCAGTAGTCTAGGTGGGAGATTACAAGGGCATGGAACAGCATTTTTTTAGTGACAGGGTTAAGGAATGAGCAGATTTGTGAAATATTTTTCAGGTGGAGGCGGCAGGCAGAGGTGAGCGTTTGGATGTGGGGTTTGAAGGACAAAGCGGAGTCAAGTGTTATCCCAAAGCAGCGGACTTGCGGGACCGGTGAGAGTGTATAGCCATTGACTATGATAGAGAGATCAGGTGGAGAGAAGGAGTGGGAAGGTGGAAAGATAATGAATTCAGTTTTCTCTACATTAAGTTTTAGGAGACGGGAGGAGAAGAAGGAGGAGGCTATGGACGACAGACAGTCCGGGATCCGAGAGAGAAGAGAGTTAATGTCTGGGCCGGAGATGTAGAGTTGGGTGTCATCAGCATACAGGTGGTATTGAAAGCCATGTGATGCTATGAGCTGACCCAGACCAAGAGTGTAGATAGAGAAGAGTAAGGGACCCAGGAATGACCACTGAGGGACACCAACAGAGAGAGGATGAGAGGAGGAGGTGGTGTGAGAGTGAGAGACACTGAATGTCTGATCAGTGAGGTATGAGGAGATCCAGCAGAGGGCCGAGTCCGTGATGCTGAGGAATGAGAGGATTTGTAGCAGGAAGGAATGGTCAACAGTGTCAAAGGCAGAGGATAAGTCTAAGAGGAGAAGCACAGAGTAGTGGCATGAGTAGTGGCATTTAGCAGTGACTAGGTCGTTGGTGACCTTGGTTAGGGCGGTTTCTGCAGAGTAATGGGATTGGAAACCAGATTGCAGTGGCTCAAGAAGAGAGTTAGAGAACCGATGGGAGGACAGCTGAAGATAGACGTGTTGTTCGAGGAGTTTAGAAGCAAATGGAAGCAGTGAAATGGGGCAATAGATGGACAGAGAGAAGGGGTCAAGAGATGGTTTCTTCAACGATGGGTGTGATGGTAGCATGCTTAAATGATGAAGGGAACATGCCAGAGGTTAGTGATAGGTTGAACAGATGGGTGAGAGCTGGGAGTATAACAGGGCTGAGGTCTGGGATGAGGTGGGATGGGAGTGGATCAAGGTTAAAGGTAGTGAGGTTGGATTTGGAGAGTAGAGAGGAGAGCTTGTCATGAGTCACAGTGGAGAAGCAAGTTAGGGGGGGAAGTGCAAGGTGGTGGCTGGGAGAACTGTGTGGGTAGAGGGGCTGGCGGTCCGGACTGCGCAGGCATGGATGTTGGCGGTGGGGACAGTGGGGTGATGCTTTCTCTGATGAGGTTAGTCTTGTTTAGAAAGTAGGTGGCAAAGTCATCTGCTGAAAGGAGGGATGGGGGAGGAGGTGCTGGTGGACAGAGAAGAGAGTTGAAGGTTTCGAATAGTTTTCTGGGGTTGTGAGACTGGGAGGATATGAGAGTCGTGAAGTAATCCTGTTTGGCGGTGGTGAGTGCAGATTTAAATGTGTGTAGTGATTGTTTGTATGAGGCAAAGTCGTCAGTAGAGTGGGTTTTCTTCCAGCGGTGGTCAGCAATTCTGGAAGCTCGCCTCAGCTGTTTAGTGGAGTCTGTGTGCTAGGGTTGTCTGAGTGTTTTGTGGGTTTTGTTGTGCGTGAGAGGGGCGACCAAGTCAAGAGTGGAGGTGATTGTGTTGTTGTAGAAAGTGGTGGCTGTGTCAGGGTCATCAAACAAGGATATGGTAGAGAGAGATACAAGAGAGTCAGAGAGTGTGCGAGGGTTAAGGTTTTGAAGGTTCCTGTGGGGGTGTACTAGGTGTGAGACAGGATGCTTTAGTGGGGAGGAGATTGTGGTGAAAGTAAGCAGGTTGTGGTCAGATATAGGGTGTTTAGAGTTGGAGAAGTCAGATAGGGGACAGAGGCGGGTGAGGACGAGGTCCAGAGTGTGTCCCTCTTTATGAGTGGCTCCAGAAGTCCACTGGGAGAGGCCGAAGGAAGAGGAGGGTGAGAGGAGTTTGCTGGCAGCAGAGTGGGGTGTGTCGATGGGGAGGTTAAAGTCTCCCATTATGATAGTGGGGATGTCAGTGGAAACAAAGTGGAGAAGCAAGGAAGCGAAGGGGTCAAGGAAGGTGGTGGCAGGGCCTGGCGGTCGGTAGATGACCGCCACTTCGAGATTGGAAAGGGAGTAGATGTGGACAGAGTGCACCTCAAAGGAGGGGAGGTTGAGGGAAGGTAGTGGCGGAGTGGGGGCGAAAGAACAGGTGTCTGACAGGAGAAGGCCAACACCTCCGCCATGCTTGTTGCCAGGGCGTGGAGCATGGGTAAAGTGGAGAGACTGTGTTAGAGGGCGTTAGCCAGGTTTCCGTCAGACCAAGGAAGGATAAGTTACATGATATAAAGAGGTCTTGTATGTAGGAGAGTTTGTTGCATACAGACCGTGCATTCCAGAGAGCTCCAGAGAGAGAAATAGGAGAAGGAGGGCACAAAGGAATAGGTTTTAAGTTTGTGGGGTTAAAAGAGTTTGTAGAAACGGGTCTGTTAGCAGCCAGAGATACAATAGTGGGAATGTGCTGTGGGGGCACGGGGTTTGGGGATATGTCCCCAGCAGCTAGGAGGAGCAGAGAGAGGGTTAATAGATGGGAGTAAGATAGACAGTAAGTCGGTTGGGTCTGTTTAGTGAGGAAGGCATGGATAATGGGAAACAGGTTGGTGGCAGCAGACAGATGAGAGAGTAAAATGCGGGGGGAGATAAAGAGCTCATTGCCCAGCAGAGGAGTAAGAGGATAGGCAATTAGTTTTAGGAAAATGGAGGTTGAGATTATAGAGGACAGGAAAAGCATGGTGAGTGAGTGTGGCAGGTTGTGAGGTTGTAAGTGGAAGAGAAAAGCATAACTAGATGTTACCTTTAGCAATCCTTGTTTAATCCTGGTTTAATTTCCGGTTTTAATTAATTGTTCTTGTACTTAGAAAATTGGCCGTACTTTGAAAAGTGGCCCAGACATGACCTGTATACTTACCCGTCCTGGTTCCTGTCCCTGCCACGGCAGGCATACATGGCCAATGGCGCTGCTCCTGCTTTCAGCGTCCTGTGCGCGCACTGGCGCACCCCCTAGGGGGCACACGCGGCACTGCTTGGTAATTTAAAGGGACAGTGTCCCAATTACCTGCCCTGTGACTTCTGTGCATATAAGGAACTTCCTGACCTTGCTCCAGCGTCAGTTCATTATTGTCTATCAGAGCTGCTGACCTGCTCCTGGGGTCTGCTGTTCTAGAGTTAACCCCTGAGGTCAGTTCATTAATGTGTTACCTGTTGTTATGTCTGTCTGTACTGCATACGTTTAGCCCTGCTGTTTCCTGCCGTCCTGTATGCCTGTAACATATAGGTTCCTGATTTTGCTGTATCCTGCCCTCTTGCCAGTCAGCTACCTGCCTGGGACCAGCTTCCAGTCTTCAGTTAACCCTACTGTATCCAGGTTACTGTTCTTGTTTCTGCTGTATCGTGCTATTGTACCAGTTTGTTCCTGTCTGGGATTCTGCTATCTGCCTGCAGTTGTGTCATCTCAGCCTGTAACCAGTCCCTTTGTTTTGCACCTTGACTGTCACCGCGGGTAGTCACGTCAGAAGTACTGACCTGGGGGTTCCCCGCAGCGAAGTCCGTTCCGGCATCACGGCAGACTCCAGTGAAGGACGAGGGCCCCTCAGACTCTGCTTCCTGGTGTGGTCTCCACCTACACCACCTTCACTGTGTCAGTGCATACTAACACCGCTGGTCGCTACATGTGAAAGGTAGTAAGTAAGGAATTGATTTTTTGCCCATTTAGAGAATCCTGTCTACCCTTCTGGATAATTGATTAGAGTTTAATACTATTAAAAATAGATCTGACATTAAATAATATTTTTCGTATGTGGTCCGACTAAACATTGATATATTCTCCATAAACTAATGAAAAGCTGAGTCAAGACATTAGAACTGGGGTGTTTTTGACTAATTTTATAATTGGTGTTGATTTAAATAGACTTAATTGACTAACGAAAAAGAAACGGGTGGCATTTAGAAAGAAGCATTAGGGCTGGGCAACATGTGGCCACTTTCAGAGCAATTACATCCAATTAAAAATTCTAGCCAATAATGTCCTGAAATTTCAGTCAACCATAATTTGTGCACAGTAATTTCCCAAAGCAAATAAGTTACTTTAAGTACTAAATGAGAAGTAAACTCACTATATCAGGACCTTGTAACGAAAGTAAACTTCAGAAAACTTCCACTGAGCCTGCTATGCCAGTGGAAGCTTTTTATGTCCCAAGCTCCAGCATCTACTAAGAAATGTCTATGGTGACAAATGCCACTGTATGACATCCTTTGGAAAAATCATTTAAGCACATATATTGGGAGCTTCACTTATGTCATGATGCGCGCCACATTTTCTAATGCAATCTGTAATAAAACTGTACATGCCCGAAATAAAATGATAAGATTCACGAAGTTGTACCGATCTCTATATAAAATGAACAATAATATGGGGGTAACGAAAAAAAATATATTAATTCAATAAATTCATTTTTATTTCTTTATTTTTGTTACACCCATACTTTTTGATCATTGGCTAACGAAAATAAAGAAATAAAAATTAATTTATTGAATTTATTTTTTTTTTTTCGTTACCCCCATATTATTGTTCATTTTATTAGAGATCGGTAAAACTTGGGGATCTTATTTTTTTGGCCATGTAAGTTTTATTAAGATTGATTGGGAAAACCCATAAGAGCGTCACTGCTCCCCCATTGGTCCAAAAAACCCGGCTTTTTTTAAATTAGCCAATCACAAACAGAGTCGCTCTGTTTTTCTTTTCCCCATAGAAACTCTTGAGTAAGGCTCAGCCGCTGATTGGAAGCGGGGACGACCCCCTTTTCCCCACCAAACATCACGTGAGAATATTCGCATAGACAGTAATAACTTTTAGGGCGCCCTTCTATCGCCCCTTCTTGCCCACTCAAAATGACGCACTACATATGATTGGGTTTGGATTATATCTGCCCCCTGGGCTAACCATAGCTTTTTCGCCTTTTTACTGTATTTTAAATGTCCCCCCTTTGTTTTTGATTGGTAAATTTCTTTCCATATTTTTTAAAATGGGTCACTTCGTCCTATTTGTTGGGTTGGTTTCTGCCGCCCAATGGGAGTTTAAAGAATTTGTTATGTATTTCCGGAAATTTCTTACCCCAATTCCCTTTATGTAGCGCCGTCTCGGCGACAAACGCTTTTGTTAGGGATTTGATTGTTTATTTTTAAGAAGGTTTCGTCTTTTTCAGATAATGTTTTACAACCAATAAAAAGGTTTTTTCATCTACTTATGCCGCACGGCGCTGGGAGCGAGATTTCTTGCCCCGATTGGCCATAGGGCTACATGGGACAAAATGTCGCGCCTGATGGCTGATAGCAAGCCCCGTGGTAACCTATTAGCTCATTCTGCCTTTTTACTGTATTTTTAACTGTCCCCCTTTGCATTTTTGGTCCATACTTCTCCATAGTTTTAATGGATCACTGTCGCTCCCATTTGATTGGTTTGGGTTTTTGCCCCCTGGAAGGCTTAAAGAATTTTAATTACTGTATTTCCGGCAAATTTTGAATTCCCAATTCCCCATGTAGCGCCGGGGCTCGGCGACAAACGCGTTGTTAGGGATTTTATTAAAGTATGTTTATGGGTTGAAGCTCTTTTTCAGATCATTTTTACACTTAATAAAAAAGATTTTTTTAATCGACTCCATGCCGCACGGCGCTGAGAGCCGAATTTCATTGCCCCCATTGGCCAACTAAAATGGGAAAAAGTGTCGCGCTTGATTGGCCCGGGGGAAAGCCAAACCCCGCTACTTCAACCAATCAGCTTTTTCTGCATTTTTACGTATTTTTAACTGTCCCCCCTTTGAATTTGATTTGGGTTTAAAATTCTCCATTGTTATAAGGGGGCCCCGTCACTTTATTGGGGTTGGCTGGTTTTGCCGCCAATGAGAAGGCTTTCGAATTTGAATTACTGTATTTCCGGCAAAAATTTTAATATCCAAATTCCCCGATTTTGGGGAAATATTTTTTTTGTATTTTTTTTTGTAGGTTTTTAGCTCTTTTTCAGAGAAGATTTTTTTTATTTTACTCGATGCCCCAAAGGACATCTTTAATGATTTTGTGTTTTTCCCGCCCGTTTTTGAATCGGAAATACATGTTCGGCGCATCCCTCTGCGTAAGTCCCCCCCCCTGCGCCCCCCAATGGCGAGGCGCATGAAAATTTTCCCGCATTATGGCCACCCCTCGGACGGCGAATATGGGCGCAGTCCGCACTGCGCCTAAATCCCGCCGCGCCCCACAAATGGGGGCGGGCGGACTTTCAGGCATGTAGGATCGCCTACCCCGGGCGGGAATCTTAGGCGCAGTCCGCACTGCGCCTAAGTCCGCATGGCCCCCAACTAGCGGGCGCGGGGATTTACACGCTGTATGAGCGGACATCGGCACCGACATACGAGGGAAAAATTTGACGGAAAAAATGGCGGAAAATGCACTCCCACGTGGTGGATTATACATGTGCCCTTCTTAAGACCAAAAAAAAAACCAGACGTCCATCCGTTCGCTATTGACCTGTAGTGTTGATCCTGAGGAAGTCAAATACCCCCATGAGGTATAAGTCAATTATCCTTATTTTAGGGAATAAATTCCTTCCCTACTTCAATCTGGCATTTAGAATAAATCCCTGGATCAACGACCCTTCTCCAGAATCCTATAACTTGTTATATTATTGCACTCTGAATGCACCCGAACCTTTTGGAACTCTATTAGTGAATTCACCATGACAAGTTCCACAGTATCACTGCTTTTACCGTAAAGAATCCCTTTCTATGTTTATGTAGAAACTTTCTTTCCTCTAGGCATAGAGGATGCCCTCTTGTTCTAGATACAATCCTGGGTATATATATTTATATATATCATATATTTATGATATATATAAATATTTGTGCCAATTGTAAGTCACTCTACATTATCATTGTACTTGTTTGACATATGTTATGTATGTAAACCCCCATGAATGTACAGCGCCCTGGAATCAATGGCGCTTTAAAATAAATAATAAATTTATTATGTCATCCCGCCGTCTTTTTTCTTAACTAAATATCCCTACCCTATATGTTGGAATACCATCCAAGTAATGTCTAACAGAGTGAAAACTAGTCCCAGACGAATAACTCATTCTTAAAATGAACTAAGGTCGGGTTCACACTCGTATAGCGGCACGTACTGTGTGCACCGCTATACGCCTGCTGTTATTAGAAGTACGTGCTAGCACCCATTCACCCTTCCTTTTCCCCTGCCTTTTTGCACCAGGGAATACCCTGGTAAATCATAGCACTTAATGAATGCTATGATTTTATCTTATTTGGGGGAAGGGAGTACTTCAGGCGCATTGCAGCGTTATTAGATCCCGAAGTATGCCCCGCAAATATGCCATGTAAAAACCACCTAAACATTTAAAAATATTTACACAAGATAGAACAACCCATGGGCAAACATAAATCAGCAATGATCTGATCCTCCACTTGATAACTCAACAGGTGAAAACATGACAAGCGAACAGGTAAAAGGCAGAAAGTGGATTCAACGCCAGACTTCGATGTGAGGGCTCCACGTGGCCGACCAAAAGAGCTGCTTTATCAAAGGAAAAGTTTGGCCCTCTTGATCCTGATGTTAACAGATATACCTGGCAGGTACGACAGGTGATGAAATAACCTACACTTGCCTTTTTTTTTTAATGGGCACCAAACCCAACAGAGAAATCTATATATCGTTAATAGACTGGACCTGCCATACAATTTAACTATACCTCCATATCCACTTTTCTTGAACAATATGCTGTAATTCATTATGTGGTATGAAATAATTGTGAGAAAAACCATCACTAAGGGCCAAATATATGAAAACTGTCCTGGTCTAAAATGCACTTTGTTGCCCATAGCAACCAATCGAAGTGCCCCTCTCATTTTTTCAGAGCACTATATGAAATGAGAGGGGCACTCTGGTTGGTTGCTGTGGGCAACAAGGTGAGTTTTAGACCTAGGCAGTTTTCATAAATGTGACCCTAAGTGTTATGGCTTCCTCCCTTTTGGAATACAGCCCTAGCATCATCACCACATTCACCGGAGTCCTCTGGCCTACCAGCGGACATGGCTGTGGCTTTCTTTCTTAAAACAGTGCAGTGCTGAATGCGAACCACTCCAGATTGATGTGAAAGCCCTCGTGTCCCTCATTAAATAACCAGTAGGTGAAGGAAAGGGACTGCGAGGATTCTCAGCCATGATTAACTGTAACCAGACGTCCACCACTTTCGCTGCTCACCCACCCTTAGGAAGCAGCAAAAAGTGCTGACGAATCTCTTTGTTGTTGTACCGCCACCAAGCTGTTCCACCATGCAATTTGTATGAGGAATATATGGTATCTAAATCACAAATTTCAGAAAATAAATGCATACCTAAAAGTGATATGATACAAAAATGAGAATCACAGAAAAGCATCCTGGGGGAGCAAAGCAACATGAGTCATCTCAGGCAGGGAAAAAGAAACTTGTGAAGAACCAACATCCGAGAATATCTAATTTTGCTACAACCCCCTTTAAAGCTAATAAAACCTCATTCCCCTACAACCAAATGCAGAAAGACAGGATAACTCACCATCCATTTGGGCATAGAGCATTAGGATGTCTGACACTAGAAGGGAGGAAGAAGCAGTGGTGGTAGAGGGAACCTGGGAAGAGACAGCACCAACGTTGTCACCTCTCCTGTTGACTCGTGTGGGAGCACCACCTATGGTGCTATTCAGCATAGCATTTCTGTGACTTACGCCTACTTGGGCAAGAATGGGAACACTGCAAAGAGTGTGAAGGCTGTTTAAGGTTGCAACAGCCACTTTCAACCCCTGAGTCAGACTTTGTAGATGACCATCTAGAATGGGATCGTCTGCCAGTATCTGATCTGTAATAGGACTGTGGCACCAATGGATGGTCAATGTTTCCAATGAAACTGGCCTTTAGCTAGAGAAGCTGTTTCTAGGCCACCAGGGGACAGAAGAGGGAGTATACTGGGCATGTCTGGAGAAGACCTTGCTCTCTGCACATCTGAAGCAGCAGTTGCTGTGGACTGGGCAAAGAAAGGGTTATGGTGGGCCTGGTGCAGTAGAATAAATTGCTAACACAGCTGAGGATGCCCTATCTCTGTTAAAGGTGCTGACAGTAGAGCGGGTGCTGCAGCGAAAAGTGTACTTCACCCCTCAGTTTGACCCTTTGCTGATAAGAATAAGTCATTGGAACTTCATCACTCTTAACTGGAAGGGTGCTGCATGCACAGCTACCAATGATCGGGCATGTCTCTGCCTTGTTGCTGGCAGCTGTGTCCAGGCCTACTCTTGCTACTGGCAGAGGCAAGAACAGGTCTTGAACTCACTGGCCACTCATGCTTGATTATCAGCCACACTAACCATCTCTAGAGTTTGCTGCCGAGCAAATTGGGTCAAAAGCAAATTGAGGATTTGTTACAACCAACAGAGGGCGCTGTGGGCTTCTCAGCCCCTTTCCCATAATGCCTTGTGATATGCAGATGCTAAGTAGAGGGCGAAAAGGCAAAACAAAAAACTCTACAAGCCGTTCGTTCGGTGCTCTCCTTAAGGAGAGATCTTCCCTTCCTGAGCTACCCGATGCCTCCCACACAGCCAGCCAGTATCTTCTCTACTCTGCACTGAAGAGGGACAAAAATCCCGAAACAGCGTTGTCTGTAGATGAGAGATACTGGCTTGGCTAAAAATCCTTTTTGCTTTCTCAAGACTCGGTGGGTCAAAAGCAAATTGAGGATTTGTTACAACCAACAGAGGGCGCTGTGGGCTTCTCAGCCCCTTTCCCATAATGCCTTGTGATATGCAGATGCTAAGTAGAGGGCGAAAAGGCAAAACAAAAACTCTACAAGCCGTTCATTCGGTGCTCTCCTTAAGGAGAGATCTTCCCTTCCTTGGAGAAGAGCGGAAAGCTTAAATGGGTGTCTCATTACAGACATTAATGGCATATTGATAGGATATAACTGACCATGTCTGATGGGTGCAATTCCCACCTCTGGGACCCACACCCAGTGTCGGACTGGGGGGTCTGGGGCCCACCCTACTGTACATGAAAATATTACCGGCCTCTCGGACATAAATGCGCAGATAATACAGTGTTCAAAACAGAACTGTATTGGGTAGTACAATGTAGTCACACATTTGTCAGTCTAACATATATTAGACACAGGGCTAAGTAGCTTGATCCATATCCCCCACCACCCACATACAATATCTCCCTCCACGTTTCCCTTGGTCACGCACCTCACCACCTTCTAAAATAATCACCAGCAGGAAAGTAAAAGTGTAACTCCTATCACAGGGTCAGGTGTTCCCTCACTCTTACAATCAGGGACAAGTGTACGCTGCCACTATACTAACGCCAATATAACCTACAACACCACCATATAGAGACCACATAGAGGTCAGACACCAGCTCAGGTATAACCTACAACACCGCCATATAGAGACCACATAGAGGTCAGACACCAGCTCAGGTATAACCTACAACACCTCCATATAGAGACCACATAGAGGTCAGACGTCAGCTCAGGTATAACCTACAACACCGCCATATGGAGACTACATAGAGGTCAGACACCAGCTCAGATATAACCTACAACACCGTCATATAGAGACCACATAGCGGTCAGACACCAGCTCAGGTCACATCACATTACAGTGAATACAGCACTGATCCAACATAGAAGTAAAATAATCCCTGACATCCAGGGACTCACCGGAGATGTCTTATCTG
Organism: Phyllomedusa bahiana; assembly: GCA_025379985.1. Classification (NCBI taxonomy): domain Eukaryota; kingdom Metazoa; phylum Chordata; class Amphibia; order Anura; family Hylidae; genus Phyllomedusa; species Phyllomedusa bahiana. The sequence continues at coordinate 46,592 of JAODAL010000664.1, forward strand.
ATGAGTCGTTCTCTTCTCTCATGAGTCGTTCTTATTCCCTTTTCTTCTGCATCCGTTCCACACCGCCATGATGACTTGTCCCGGCCACAACTCATCTCTGCAGAAATTACACACAAATGTCTAAGAAATCTCAATTTTCCAGCATCTCTTTACCTATTCCCACCTCTGTACAAACTTCCCAGGGGTAGGATAGCGGGTACAAGCCATAACTTAGAGGCCTAATATCCTAAGATGTTGGAGGGTGGGGAGGGGACTAACCCCCTGGAGATAATACTACAACTATGGGCTGCTCCCCTCTCAATTATATTACCAGGTAGGTAGGCAAGACCCTAGGTAGGTAGGCAAATGGGCAAGGCCCCAGGTAACTAGATAGGCCCTCTTTAGGTAGGTAGACCCCCGCTGGATAAGTTGGAAGCCCGGCCCCAGGTAGGTTGGTGGGTACCTAGCCACGGGTGGGTAGGTAAACAGCCCCCAGTTAGATAAGCAGGCCCCAGTTAGGCAAGTTGATAGGCTACAGTTAGGTTGGTGGACCCCAGTTAGGTAGGCTGTAGGTAGGTGTTGGTGAGTCCCAATTAGTTAGGCTGTAGGTAGGTGGTTGCCCCCAGTTAGGTAAGCTGTAGGTAGTTAGGGTCCCCTTTATATAGGCTTCAAGCAGTTAGGGACCCCCTTTAGGTAGTATACAGGCAGTTAGGGCTTCCCTTGAAGTAGTATACAGGCAGTTAGGGGTCTCCTTTAGGTAGTATACAGGCAGTTAAGGCCTCCTTTAGGTAGTATACAGGCAGTTAGGGGTCTCTTTAAGGTAGTATACAGGTAGTTAGGGGCCTCCTTTAGCTAGTGTGCAGGAAGTCAGGGCCCACCCTTTAGCTAGTGTGTAGGTAGTCAGGGCCCCCTTTAGTATTTAGGTAGTCAGGGCCCCCTTTAGGTAGCCAGGGCCCCCCTTTATGTAGCCAGGGCCCCCCTTTATGTTGCCAGGGGCCCCCTTTGTTAGTCAGGGCCCCCCTTTATGTAGTCAGGACCCCCTTTAGGTAGCCAGGGCCCCCATAGTTAATCAGGGCCCCCTTTATGTAGCCAGGGTTCCCCTTTATGTAGCCAGGGGCCCCCTTTGTTAGTCAGGGGCCCCCTTTGTTAGTCAGGGCCCCCCTTTATGTAGTCAGGGCCCCCTTAGTTAGTCAGGGCCCCCTTAGTCAGGGCCTTTAGTATTTAGGTAGTCAGGGCCCCCTTTAGGTAGCCAGGGCCCCCTTTATGTAGCCAGGGCCCCCCTTTATGTAGCCAGGGCCCCCTTAGTTAGTCAGGGCTCCCCTTTTTGTAGCCAGGGTCCCCCTTTATGTAGCCAGGGCCCCCCTTTAGATAGTCAGGGCTCCCCTTTAGATAGTCAGGGCTCCTCTTTATGTAGCCAGGGCCCCCCTTTAGGTAGTCAGGGCCCCCCTTTAGTTAGTCAGGGCCCCCCTTTGTATTCAGGGCCCCCCTTTTGTAGTCTGGGCCCCCCTTTATTTGTCAGGGCCCCCCTTTATTAGTCAGGGCCCCCCTTTATTAGTCAGGGCCCCCTTTATTAGTCAGGGCCCCATTTCTTATAGTCAGGGCCCCCTTTCTTGTAGTCAGGGCCCCCTTTCTTATAGTCAGTGCCCCCTTTCTTATAGTCAGGGCCCCCTTTCTTGTAGTCAGGGTCCCCTTTATTGTACTCAGGGCACCCTTTATTGTTTAAAAAAAATAAAAAAACAGCCACTTTCCCGGCTCCCGCTCCCGGCCACTGTCTTCTACTGCCGCCCTGCATAGGCGGCGCGGTGAAGTGACGTCACCGCGCTGCCTGCGTCAGCAGTAGGGGCCGGCGCCCGGCAGGCTGAAGGCCTAACGCGTTCAGCCTGCCAGTGAGATCAGCTGTGCTCCGCTGACACCGCGCAGCCCTGGAAGTCGGGGACATTAGTCCCCAACTCCCGGGCCGGTCTCTGGGTGCTCGGGACGCAGGGACCAAGCGTTCAGGGAGTTCTGGAATCACACGGAGTTCTGAGTACAGCCAAGCAGCATACTATACTTTTAATCAAAAAACTGTTTGACTGGAAATAATTCATGACCCATATGGGCTACTACGCACGTACAGTATATTCCATCACTCATATATTGCACTTTCACCTTATGTTGTAATCATTGTAAAAAGGGTAAATGATAAGTATTCTATTTGCACGCACAGTATATTCCATCACTCATATATTGCACTTTCACCTTATGTTGTAATCATTGTAAAAAGGGTAAATGAATAGTATTTCTATTTGCCCACTTTTTTGGGAAAACAGGCCGGCGGTTAGCATCTCACTATGCATGGCCGTTTTAAAACGGCCATGCAGAGTTAGTAGCTGCTTCGCCAGGGAGAACACAGGAACGGTTCATTACTTAATTAGTGCTGTATATACACATCAGTGTAGCAGGCGGCTTAATGCACGGCTTTCATCATGCCTCCTTCAACCCTGGATCTCCCCAGGAGATGCTGGGAGCAGTGTCCTGGCATTAACAGTGTGATGACATCACACCACTCACGCTGAAAACTAACTCCTGGAGCTAATTGCTTGGTGTGATGTTGTTATAAGCATTCTCACTAATGTTGGTTCACTATCTATTCTGCCTAGCAACAGTGATGTATTAAGGGAGGAGGGGGACGGAGCTAAAGGGGTGGAGAGGCGGAGAGGAGTTACAGGATGCCATGAGGGAAACAAGGAATAAAGTGTTCTGATACCAGCAGATGATTATCTCCAAGTGGATTCTTTCCCGGGGTACCTGCATCCTCACACAACACTACAAAACTGGCGCGAGGATAAAACATCATCAGCTAAAGGTATTTCAGCAAGACAGCAAACTGTGTACAAGATTGCAAACACTAGCACCAGCCATGGCCTGCTTACCCTCCTTCAGTGCATTTGAGGTGCACCAGCCCCAAGCTAACCTGAGCCTGTTGGAATAAATGGCAAAAACGCTTTGAGATATTCCTACAAGCAATAAAACATTACGGACAATGCAAGAAAGAAAGCAATGTTATTACCCTATGCGGGGGGGGAGGTGTATGATATCTTCACAACTCTGCCTAACACGGGGGAAGACAGTGACTATGTGGTATGCAAAGCAGCATTAACCAAGCACTTCTTCCACATATAAATCTGCTTTTGAAATTTTCAAGTTTAGACAGACAAAGCAGTCGGCAACAGAAAGCATTGATGAATATCATGTCCGCTTAAGACAACTTGCAGCCGTACTGTGAATTTGCAGACACTGACATGGAGATTCAAATGCAACCCCATACAAGGATGCGTGTCATCTAATTTAAAAGGAGACAAGCAACTCAAAAATCCCACAATGACTTTGACAAGGCTGGGGACACAGCCCGTATCAATGCTGCAGCCGAAAATCAAGCTAAACTCATAGAACTTTAGACTGTACGCCAGAGCAGCAATCTTCTGTAGCAAAGCTCACTCAGAAGCCCATGTGCCTTACACACAACCTGCAACCTGCTACAACTGTGGAGGTTCTATCCTCACCAGAATCCTGCCCAGCAAGGGGAGTAGCTTGTCATAACTGTGGGAAGCAAAATCACTTTGCAAAAGTTTGCAGATCTCTACCACCTTCTCCTCCATCTTCCAAGCATTCCATGCCACAGAAAGTGCTGGCAGTACAGTCAGTGCCACCTAACAATGAGCCCAGCAGCACCTACCTATTCTCAGTATCTGCAGAGGGGTCTCAAAGTGTGTGTGCAAAAAACTAACCCAAAACAAGTCATCTTAAAAAATGGCACTCCTGTGGAGACACTGGTGGATACTGGGCCCTCTGTCAATGTTATCAGTCATGCTGTCTACAATAAGCTAAGGAGCAGACCTGCTTTGCAGTGTACTAACCTGAAGATTTTTCCTTAGGGTTCAGCTACTCCCTTACCTCTTTGTGGCAAATTTCAGTCAGAACTAACATCTGAGGGAAAATCCTCACAGACACTTTCTATGTAGTGGAAGTGCTCTGCGACCCCCTTTTCTCAGCTGCAGTAGTGCTGTATCTCTGGGTTTAAATGAAACGGTTAACAGCGTAACAAACTCTTCTGTCCAATGTTATGCAGAACTATCCGCAACTCTTTCAAGGCCTAGGTAAACTGAAAGACTTTTAAGTGAAATTACATAATGATCAGTCTGTACAGCCATCAGTTCAACCGCACAGGCGCATCCCATTTCATGTCCGCAAGCTGGTGGAGAAAGAACTTCAAGACCTGGAGATGTCCGATGTTATTGAACGGGTGGAAGGCCCAACTCCGGGGTCTCACCAATTGTTGTTGCCCCTAAACCTAAGCAGCCTGGTAAATCAGATTATGTGTGGATAGGGCGACATCCCAATCGTGCTATTCAAAGAGAACGGCAAAATTACTCCTACTATTGATGATATTCTTACAGACCTAATGGTGCAAAAAATATTTTCAAAAATTGATCTAAAATCGTTATCACCCAGTTTGAACTGCATCCAGACTCCAGATATATTACAACTTTTAGCACTCACGTCGGTCTGCGAAGATTTAAAAAGACTAAACTTTGGCATCTCATCGGCTGCAGAAATATTTCAAAATGTTTTAGACAAGTTCTTTCAGGAATACCAGAGCCCTCAATGTCAGTGATGACATCCTAATTTTTTGGTACAACCCAAGAAGAACATGACAACCACTTGGAACAAGTATTTCAGAGACTGCAAACATGCAACCTAACTGTAAATACATCAAAGTGGGGAGTTCCAACAAGGGGAGTCGTTAATTTTTTTGGCTATATTTTTTCTCCCAAAGGGCATTTCAGCAGACCCTAGAAAATAGCGCCATAACCTCGGCAAGCCAACCTCAAAATGTATCGGATGTTCGGAGTTTTCTTGGTCTGGTTACTTACTGTGGACGATTAATACCCGATCTGGCTATGGTGTCTGAACCCCTACGACACCTTAAAAAAAAAGATGCTCCGTGGTTATGGACTGCTAACATCAAACAGCATTTGACACACTGAAGACAGTCTAACTATTTGAACAGTCAGGGCCCTATTTTGACCCCCTGAAGTCTACAGAGCTGATTTGTGGATGCCAGTCCTGTCGGCCTCGGCGCCTTTTCTAACTCAGGTCTCCAAGAATGGCAGCATTTCTACAGTCCCTATGCAAGCAAGGCTCTAACAGAGACGGAACAGCGCTATTCCCAAACCGAGAGGGAAGCCCTTGCTGTTGTGTGGGGATGCCTTTCATTTCCACCTTTACCTTTTTGGTTGTCCGTTCACGTGATAAGTGATCATAAACCAAATCATTCCTATATTCAATAAACATTCTTCGAAGCCACCCCGCGGCTTGAAAAGTTGGCTGCTCCGTCTCAAAATTACCGTTTTCATTTGAGATATGAGGCAGGTGCTGGGAACCCTGCAGATTATTTTCAAGACATCCTTCACCGCAATCGGCCAAGGATGACCTGCCGGCAACTGTTTTAGCCGAGGAGCTTGTGAATTTCGTTGTTGCACACTCTGTACCAAAAGCAAAGACCTTGAAGGAAGTTAAACAAGTGGTGCAGTCTGATCCCCCACTTCAGTTATTTATCGCCACTGTACGATCTAAGAACTGGAGCTTTTTCTAGCTGAGGCTCGCCTGCACTCCCAGATCATACAGCAAATTTTCAGGCTTTCTTTAATTGCAAGACATTCACTCTCAGTTTCCGATTCAGAGTTGCTATTACGTGACAGTTGTCTGGTCATTCCGCAGGAGCTTCAAGCCAGAGTGCTGGACCTCGCTCATGAGGTCAACAAGGTGTGGTAAAAACAAAGCAGCTGCTTAGAGAGAAAGTATGGTTTCCAGGACTAGACAAAAAAGTGGAAGCACTCATTGAAAAAATGTATTCCTTGTCAAGCAACTAGAGTTGACCATAGCCGAGCACCAGTGCAAATGTTTACCTCTGCCAGAACGTCCTTGGACTGCTGTTAGTTTCGATTTCTGCACTTTGCCAGATCATTCCTATTTCCCGGTTTTTCATAGATGATTTTTCTTTAGGGTTTTCCCGTCATTGAACCAGTTTCCACCACCTCTGCAAAAGCAGTTTATACCAAAAACTGGACAAGATCTTCTCAGCATATGGCTACCTGAAACCGGTGAAAACCGACAATGGGCCCCCTTTTAATAGTGCAGACTTTCAATCTTTTGCAGCTTATCTTGGCTTCACCCCCAGAAAAATTAACTCCTTACTGGCCTCAGGCAAATGGGGAAGTTGAACGTTTTTATGCAATCCATCAACAAGACTCTCAGAATTGCCACCCTGGTGCACAAGGATTTACAACAAGAACTGCACCGATTCCTTAGACAGTACAGAGCCACCCCACACTCCACTACAGGAATACCACCTGCAACTGTGCTTTTCAACAGGCCTTTTCAATTAAACTTCCGGACATCCCGGCAGTTTCGGTCCAGACACCATTGACCTTTAATGATGCCTCTGCCAAAGAAAAGGGTAAAGAAAATGCGGATAAGGGCAGTCGTCGCAGCCACGGCTGGAAGTGGGAGATTGGGTTTTTTGTTAAAAGGCTGAGTCACAGTGACAAATTATCTCCTTATCATCCAGAACACTTCCAGTTTATGAACTTTAAAGGTACCATGGTTACTGCTCAAACACCAGGGCCGCCAAGTCACTAGAAACGTGTCACATTTTAAAAAGCTTCGGGGCTATGATCCAGAGGCAACTACGGAGGAGGTGGTTTATGAAGAGATCCTACCCCGACACAAGTGGTTCAGCAAACAGGAGAAGCCTCAGAAGATTTGCCGAATTCGTCAAACTCTCCACGCTACCCGATAAGGAGTCGAAGGCCACCCCCTCATTTAGGGGATTATGTTCTGCAGTAAAACTTTATTGTCAATTGGGACGTTTTATTGATTGTTCATTTTCGTGGTTACATGTTGTTCTCGTTTGTGAGAAGGGGAGAGATGTGATGTTGTTATAAGCATTCTCAGTAATGTTGGTTCACTATCTATTCTGCTAGCAACAGTGATGTAGTAAGGGAGGAGGAGACGGAGCTAAAGGGGTGGAGAGGCGGCAGAGGAGTTACAGGATGCCATGATGGGTCCCGGGCGTTCAGAGACCGGATGCGCGGACGGGTCCCGGGGAGCGACGGCACTGCCTCCGGGGCCCGCAGCGGCTCGGGGGGCCCACCGGGGGATTCCCCGGTCCCCCGGCGGCCCAGTCCGAGCCTGCCTGAACTTTACTAGTGACTGGTAGACACACCACCAAGATTTAACCCCTTAAGGACCAGGCGTTTTTTTTGGTGACACGTTCGTTTTTCCCTCCTCGCCTTCTGAAAGCCATAACTTCTTTATTTTTCCACCTACATAGACACATGAGGGCTTTTATTTTGCAGGACAAGATGTACTTTCTAATGGTGTTATTCACTATACCATAGAATATACTGGGAAACCGCAAAAAAATTCCAAGTGGGACAAATTGTGAAAATTTTTTTATTTTCGCCATGTTTCTGGGTGTTTTGCTTTTACGGCTTTCAATCTTCGGTAAATATAATGTGTTATATGTATTCTACAGGATTTTACGCATCCGTAAATACCAAACATGTAGGGTTTCCTTTATGTTTTGGTACCATAAAAAAATTCCAAACATTTGCTATTTTTGAAATTTGCGCCACGGCGCCATTTTGTGCGACCAATAACTTTTTTGCACTAACAAACCCACGGATGTCAGTGAGGGGGGGATTTTTTGCGGGTGAAGTGTACTTTTTATCGCTAGCCGTTTGGAATTCATGCGACTTTTTTGATTTAATTTTTATTCCATTTTTTTGAGTGACTTTAAAAAGACCAAAAAACGCAATTTTGGCGTTTGGAATTTTTTTTTCTTCTTCGGTGTTCAGCGTACGGGATAAATGATATTATATTTTTATAGATCGGACTTTTTTCGGACGCGGGCGATACCAAATATGTGGGAACTTTTTTATTTTTAATGATTTTTTTTGTAAAATGGGGAAAGGGGGGTTTATTTTAACTTTTAATACTTTTTTTTTTGTACTTTAAAACTTTATTTTTTTATTTTTTTTACTGTAACATTTAGGCCACCTATGGTACTTGACCACTAGGTGCGCGATTGTTAATACAACCTAATGCATTGCATAGGCAATGCATTAGGGTGTTACAAAGATGCCGGTTTCCCCACTTCCTGTCTGCGGTCGGAAGTGGGGCAAACCGGCCAGGGTAAGTGACGGGAGCCTTCACAAGGCTCCCCACCACAATGCCCGGTGATCGGATCGGCGCAGCATAGCTGCGCTTATGCCGATCACCGCAACCGATCGGTGCGCGGCACGATCGGCATTAATTCAGACGCCGCGGCCATCTTTGCCACGACGCCTGATGGGTAAAACAGCGCCAGCGGGCGGAGCCACCTGCCGGCGCTGTTACTGCCGGGTGTTAGCGGCGATTTGCCGCTAACACCCGTCGGCTGTGCGGGGGGTCGTGGAGCGATCCCCCTGCAAAGCCCCTTAGCGGCCCTGGGAAGTACTGATACGCCCAAGGTCGTTAAGGGGTTAACCACTTGTGATGTCACACCTCTATGACATCATAAGAGGAGATGAGCAACTGTCTCTTTCCCCCTCCTTGTAGATTGTAAGCCCTCGCGGGTAGGGTCCTCTCTCCCTCTGTCGTGCCTATTGTCATTCATCACTTATCATTGTACTCGTTTAACTTATGTTATGTATGTAACCCCCTCGAATGTACAGCGCCCTGGAACCAATGGCGCTTTAAAATAAATAATAATAATAATAATGATGGAAGCAAGGAATAAAGTGTTCTGATCCAGCAGATGATTATCTCCAAGTGGATTCATTCCAGGGTACCTGCATCCTCACCACAACACTACACTTGGTGGGGGAATAGGGAGAGGTGAGTACCTTTTTTTATCCTATGCACCTGATTATCTACCTTCGGGTATGGGGGGCTATGTCTACCTTAAGGGGGGGCCATAGTTACCTACGGGTGCTATAGGTCTATATAGGCAGCTATATCTACCTACAGAGGGGCTACATCCACCCACCTACAGAGGGGCTTACCTACCTATCTACAGGGGGATTTATCAACCTACCTGTAGGGGGCCTATATATCTACCTACAGGGGGCTTATATACCTAGCTACCTACTTGGGGCTTATATACATATTTATTGGGGAGCTGCTATACCTTCTGACTGGAGGTCTACATACCTACCTTCAAGGATTGTATACCAACCTACATACAGGAGGCCAATATGCTTATTTACATACCTACAGGTTGCCTATATACCTAGCCCTATATATAAACCCAACTAACTACAATGGTCAATATAACTACATACTAGGGACCTATATTCCTACTTATTGGAGGGAGGCTATATAACTACTATCTACTTAATAGGAGACCTAGATACCTCCCTATTGGGGAACCTATAAATCAACCTAATTAGGGGGCTATACACCTACCTTAATGAGGACCAACTACCTAAAAGGGTGTTTACTTATCTGTCTACCTAGTTCGGGGATTTACCTACATACTACCCTGTTTCCCCGAAAATAAGACCAGTGTCATATTAGTTTGTGCTCCTAAGGATGCAGTAGGTCTTATTTTCAGGGGATGTCTTATTTTTCCAGAAACAAGAATTCACATTTAAACCTCATGAAGAAAATATGCTTCATTAGGAAAATCAAAGCATTTTACCTGTAATTCAGTTTTTTAAAAAGCGCTGGCCCTTTAAGACAGCTCTGAAGTCTGGCTAAGTCTGCACCTGACAGCTTGATGGATCACTGTGCTGACAGCTGTGTTCTACTGAGCTGGAAGAGTCCACTGTGAAAGGGGGAGCCTGTAAGTCTACATGATGTGCACACTAGCAGCAGTGTAATATGGATGCCTGTGTGCTATGGAGGAGGAGGCTAAAGCAACAGGTAAACTCTGTCACACCATCTCCTCAGTGTGTCTGCAGTATATGTAGTAAGAGACTCAGATCACCCTGTATAAGCAGCTATACCTTCAGCTCCCCCTGCAGAGTTGGTAACTTCCACAGCCTTCTGTAGGATCCCCTTACTTGCAAAGTAAAAGTAAAACCTGTTCCCCTATAATACTGAGGGAAATCCTTTGATTTGCTAATGACATGTATTTGAGAAATGTCTTATAATTTCATCTACTATCTTTTTTGTGTGTATATGTGGAGGTGATAGGCACTCTTGTAGCAATGACTGCCGCTAGGTCTTATTTTCAGAGGAGGCCTTATATTTTTAAGCTTGAAAAAAATTGCACTAGCTCTTATTTTCGAGGAAACAAATTAACTCCTATATAAGGATATAAAACAAGACTAAAACTTGGTGCACAAACAGGAGCCCCAAGTTTCTACAGGGGAACAGTGAGAGGTGAGTATTTTTTTTAATGGGGATTCCTGTATACCTATCTACCTACTGGGGAGCCGTATATACCTACTTATTGACTGGGGACCTCATATACCTATCTACTTACTAGGGGGGCCTTATGTGCCTACCTACTGTGGGGCCTATATACCTACCTACTGGGTGAGACCTATGTACCTACCTACATACTGAGGGAACCCTATATGATTCCCTACCAGAGGGGGTCTGTATTTCTATCTACCTGTGGGCCCCTATGTACCTACCTACTGGGGGCTCTATATAACTATTTATCTACTGAGGGACCAATATAACTACTTACTTAATGGATGGCCTATGTACCTACTTATCTACTGAGGGACCTGTATAACTGCCTATCTAAGAATTAGAGGGTCTTTATACCTATCTACGTTGTGTTGGGCTTATATATCTACCTACTTAATAAGAAGCCTTTATACTAACCTACTTACTTGATGACGTATATACCTGCCTACTTACGGGGGGAGGGGAGAGCCGTATACCTAACTCCCTACTAGGGAGCAATATACCTAACTACCTACTGGGGGGTATATACCTACCTACCTACCCTCAGGGGGGCCTTTATACCTACCTCTCTACTTAATGAGGGCACTTATATATTTACCTACCGACTTAAGGGGGAGCTATATATCTATCTGCCTAATTGGGGTCTACCTGTCTGCCTATCTAAGTTGAGACACACACAAAATAAGACAAACTAAGTGCACAAATTTAAGCCCCTTAGCTGTTCATGGGTACTTTTACTATTAGGGGGCACAAGAGGATCATCATTATTATTTGGGGCATTATGGATGGGAAGTTAGTGCATAGGTATAGAAAATAGGTAAAGAGGTGCTGGAAAAGTGAGTAGTTGAAGATGTCTGCATTGTACAGGGTCGGTCTGGCCCACAAGTGAGTCGGTGAAACCCCCGGTGGGCCCTGACTTGGCCTTAAGCCTACTAGGCTTCGGCCTCTAGTGGTGACATAAGCAGCACAATGCTGTCACACCATCTCGCTGCCTATGCCGGGCTTCACTACGCTGCTTGTCTCTTCGGAGGACTGAGGCCCTAACTACCTACAGCCTACTTAATTGGAGCCCTATTTATCTACAGCCTACCTAACTGGAGCCCTAAGTACCTACAGTCTAACTGGGATCCTAACTCCTTACAGCCTACCTAACTGGGGCCCTATCTACCTACAGTTTACCTAACTAGGGCTCCACCAACCTACAGTCTACCTAATTGGGGCCCTTCCTATCTATAGCCTACCTAATTGGAGCCCTAATTGGAGTTACCTACCTAACTGGGGACATAACTACCTGCGGCATACCTAAATGGGACCCACCAGCTACCTACAGGCCACTTAATTGGAGCCCACCAACACCTACCTACAGCCTACCTATTTGGGGCCCCCATATCACCTACCTATCTGGCGCCCACCAGTCACCTACCTACATGGGGCTCACCTGTCGCCTACCTACTTGAGGCCCACTACCTACAACATACCTAACTAGGGTCCACTTACAACCTACTTAACTGGGGCCCAGCAACCTAATTGGGGCCTATCAATCTACCTAACTAGGGTCTGCTTATCTACCTGGGGGCTATCTACCTACTCACCTGTGGCCCACCTACCTACTTGGGGCCTACTTATCTACCTTACTTGGGCCTACCCACCAACGGGAGTCTACCCACCTGGTAATATGATTCTGAGGGGAACAGACCATAGCTGTAGCACAATCTCCAGGGGCTTAGTTCTCTTTTTCCATCAAAACCCCTAGGAGATTGTGCATCTAAGCTATGGCCTGTACCCACTCTCCCACCCCTGGGAAGTTTGTACAGAGGTGTCAATAGGAAAAGAGGTGCTGGAAAAGGGAGGGTTTTAGGATATTTCTTTGTAAATTCTGCAGGGATGAGTGGTTGCCGGGAGAAGTTGTGATGGTGGTCTGGACTTGATGGAAAACAAAATGGAAAAAAAAAAAAAACTCATTAGAGAAGAGAATGATTCATCAGTTAAGACCCTGTGAGTCCCTGATGTAAGGGGTTATTTTGCTTCTATATTGGATCAATGCTGTATTCATTGTCCTGTGATGCGACCTGAGCTGGTGTCTGACCCTTCTGTGGTCTCTACATAGCAGTGTTGTATGTTGTATCAGCGCTTGTATAGTGGCAGAATATACTTGCCCCTGATTGTAAGAGTGAGTGTATGCCTGTCTCTGACCCTGTGATTAGGGGTTTCACTAACTTTCTTGCCTGTGTTTATAGTGTTATTTATTTTAGAAAGTGGCAAGTTGGGTGACAAAAGGAAACTTGTAGGCAGACATTGTAGGTGGGCTGGTGGAAGGTGGAGGGGGCTATGGATGGAGCTACTTAGCCATGTATTTACGATATGCTAGACAAATGTGTGAGACATACAGATATGTGACTCACAAGTTCTGTTTTGCACACTGTATTATGTGGTAAAATGCTCGCATTTATATCCAAGAGGCAGGTGATATTTTCATGTACAGTAGCTGTAGGGTGGTCCCTCAAGATTAACTCCTTTGTGGGCCCCAGGCTCCCAATCTGACACTGATGTCAAATATTCTGCAGGGACAATTAGTGGCCAAGCAGTGGCTGAAGTTGTCATGGCAATCTGGGATGGATGGAGAAGAAAAGGAAAAGAGAACAACTCCCATTAGAAAAGAGAACAATTCATCAGAGAAGATGTCTCCTGGGAGTCCATGAATGGAAGTGGTTATTTTGCTTCTGTGTTGGATCAGTGCTGTATTTGCGGTCATGTGGTGGTGACCTGACCACTGGTGATCTGTGATTGCTAGTGATCTGACCACTTTGTGGTCACTATATGGGGGCTTTGTAGGTTACTTTGTTCCTGATCATAAAGCGATTGCATTCCTGTCCCTGACGCTGTGATTAGGAGATTCTAAACACCACTTTTACTTTCTTGCTTGTATTTATAATGTTGTTTATTTTAGAAACGGAGGATATTGTACGTGGACTGCTCTTTAGTCCCAGTCCTTCCCTGTACACTAGTGATGAAGGAGTTTAAATAGCAAGACACAAGGCTACGGAGCTGTAAAGGATTAAAGTTTATCAGTAAGAAACATAAAAAAGCTCCTGTTCTGCTGATAGGACACAGCAGGGGGTTACATCACCATCCTGACTAGAGCTGCTTAGAGTGGAAAGAGGTGGTCAGCAGCCTAGGAAACATACTGTAAGACACAAGAACTACTCTAACTTTCAAAAGAAGCAAAATCAGAACAGCAATGTATCTATTAATATTCTTTATTTACCTTTGCCTAGAGGTTTAAAACTAAGCTGCAGCCAGTTTTGACCTCCCTGACAAAACCCCGTTTTTGAAATCTGACATGTGCCCCTTTACCTATCCATGTGATTCAGCGATTGTTTTCTCGTGACACATTGTACTTTAAGTTAGTAAGAAATTTTAGTAAATACAATCTTTATTTGTGAAAAATATCAAAATATCGTCAAAATTTGGAAAAATTCCCCATTTTCAAAGTTCAAAAAATTCTGCATGTAAGACAGATAGATATTTCACAGAAAATTGTTTATAACTAGCATCTTCCATATGTCCACTCTAGGTTGGCATCATTTTTTTAAATGTCTCTTAATTTTTTTGACATTAGGGCGTTTAGAAATTTAGTAGCAATTTTTCACATTTTCAAGAAAATTTTGTAGCATTGATTTTTTTTGGGGGGGGGGAATAGTCCAGTACTGATGGGATTTTGAGGGGCCTGTATGTTAGATACCCCCATAAATGACCCCATATAAGAAACTATAAAAAAAAACTTTGAGATTCTTAGTTCACACATTTTGATCAAAAAATGTTTAAGCCACCCCTGGCTTACAACGGGATCTCAAGGCGGGTGGTCCAACGCTATCTTTACCTCTCAATAGAGCCAAATTCAGACTTCTCATTGGGTTAACCGACCTCCATAATCCAGAGAGAAAAATAAAAAAACACCAAACTTGCAAGCATACTGCACTGATATAACAGCCTGTGGAGGTAGGCGGGGTGCAAGAAACCAAAATGGAGGCATCCCTTCCTCCCTATATAGATTAAAAGCAATATATGCCAAATATAACATATAGTTCTGCACAAAAAAACATTTCTCAAGAACACAATGTGAACCTGGGTGCCACTGGCATGGTTGCGGCATATATATATATTTTATATATATATATATATATATATATATATATATATATATATATATATACACGCATACCATTACCAGTGGCACACCAACTGCTAAAAGGGCTATACAATACATGGAAACCTCTAAAGAAGCATTTATGCTATCTATCGTACATGAAAAAAACTTTGAGATTCTTAGTTCACATGTTTTGATCAAAAAATGTTTAAGCCACCCCCGGCTTACAACGGGATTTTAAGGCGGGTGGTCCTACGCTATCTTTACCTCTCAATAGAGCCAAATTCAGATTAATTCACACCAACCTTGCAAGCATGCTGCACTGATATAACAGCTGATATAACTACACCCCTTATAGTATTCAAAATAGCATTTAGGAAGTTTATTAACCCATTTGGTATTACACAGACATTGAAGCAAAGTGGAGGTGAAATTTCAAAATTTAACTTTTTTACAGATTTAAATTTTTTTTTTTTTTTTCGTATTCAAGATAATTTTATTGATACAAACAAAATAGGGTACAGCAATGTCACATGAATGGATGATACAATATGATGCACATTAAGGCATAGATAAACAACACAAGATACAGCTGTGAGTTACACCGATGAAGGTGGAAAGGTTCAGTTAATGGAACATAAAATTTTTTTTGACCAGGATGTGGTGAGGTACCATGTTGGCAGAAAGCGATTGTCTTGCCATATGGCAAAGTATAACTATGAGGAAGTCACCAACGTGGATAAGTCAAGACCACATGCCTGAAAAAGAAAAAAACAAAAAAAAACTGATAACACCACTGTCCCACAACATAAAAAAAACAGCCTAAGGGTAGGGAACAGAGTAAAGAAAAACACAATCAATGAACTTAGAACAAGGGTAGTCAGTCGGTCGTTAAATCTACCAAGCTAGAGGTCCTTAAACATATAAGCAAAAGCCAGGAGAGCAAAGGGACCAGCGGGGCATTATGAAAATGAACAGTACAGATCAGAGGCACTGAAGGATACCCAATCGCTCCATCGCATTATGAATTTCTGACCGGCCTCTGGAGAGTCGTTCCGTAGTTCCTCTAAGCGGTAATGGTATGAATCTCTGGAACCAGTCAGAAATAGTGGGAGGTGAGGTAGAGCGCCACAATCTAGGAATGACTGTTTTAGCTGCATTCAACAAAATGGAGATTGGATGATTCTTTAATATTTTGGGAGCGAGCGGGATCTTGAACAGCAGCAGTCAGGCGGGTCATTGGGAATTGTCAGTCCCGTTACCAATCTGATCACTTCAATAACTTTGAGCCAGAAAGGTTGTAGAGAGGGACAACCCCACCAGATATGCATCATTGTCCCCACATCCGCGAGACAACGCCAGCACGTATTTGGTAGTGACGGAAACAGGGAATGTAAGAGGGAGGGTACACGGTACCATCTGGACATAATTTTATAGTTTAATTCCTGTGTTTTAGAGGAAATTGAAGTTTTATGGGCTAGGAAAAAAGACTTATTCCAGTCGTCATCAGAAAATTCCCCAGGGAGTTCCGCTTCCCAGGCCCTTTGAAAAGGTAGTTTATGGGGTTCTGCAGGTGTAGTCAGGAGACTGTAAATATTGGAGAGATGATGTGTCGTAACTAACTTCTGCAAGCACCAGGATTCAAAAGGGGTGGGAGGCCTATGTAGGCTCAATGGGGCTTTATATTTAGTGTAAAAGCTTCGAATTTGATAATAGTTGAGTCTGGGAAATGAAGCATTTAAAGGGACTCGGACTACTTCACTGTAAGCTTTAAAGGTGTCACCAGATAGAAAGTCCCACATCACTAAGAAACCCCTCTGACAGCCAATGGCAGAGAAGATGTTGGGCACTGCAGCAGGGACCACCGGGTTGCCACACAGTGGGGTCAGCGGTCCACCTGTGTTAAAGAGGTTCATGCTCGAGGGGAATGCTCTCTGGGTACGTATTGTGGTCTGTGTGATATAGGGAGATTTAAAATTTTTATCCATTTTTAACTGGAACACGGTAGATGTGACCAGGGAAATGCAACTCAACATTGATTCCCCCAATTCTGCTGTTTTTAGAGATATCCCATATGTGTGGCACTAGTATGCTATTTGGCTCAACCACAAGCCTTAGAGTAGGAGGAGCACCTACTGGACTTTGGGGTCTCATTTTCATTACGATTTTCTTTAGACACCATTACAGGTTTGCGGACACCGTAAGGTGCTAAAACTTAATAAACTCCCCTAAAAAGACCCCATATTGAAAACTATAC
Source organism: Phyllomedusa bahiana (assembly GCA_025379985.1). NCBI lineage: Eukaryota > Metazoa > Chordata > Amphibia > Anura > Hylidae > Phyllomedusa > Phyllomedusa bahiana. The sequence continues at coordinate 63,424 of JAODAL010000664.1, forward strand.
CCCTTAAGGAATATATCCAGGGGTGTAGAGAGTATATGGACACCACATGTATTTCACAGATTTCTTTTAGCTTTAGGCTGTGAAAATGAAAAATATTTTTTTCCAATAATCTGCAATTTTAGCTGAAAATGTTTCATTTTTACAAGGAATACTGAAAAAAAGCACCCCAAAATTACGCAATTTCTTACAAGTTCGGCAATACCCCACATGTGGGTGTAAACTGTTGTTTGGGCGCATGACAGGGCATACAAGGGAGGGAGCGCTATTTGGCTTCTGGAAAACAGATTTTGGATTCAACACCCCTCATGGATCTCATCTAACGGTGTATTGTGATTTTTGGGTGCACAGGTGTTCCACAGTTTTTTTAGTTTTGGGCCATGAAAATGGGGGGAGGGAGGGAAATGTAATTCCGTCATTGTTTTTTATGCTTCAGTTTTACAGCGTTTGCCATTCGGTTTTAATGACAGGATAATTTTACTATGCAGGTCTGTAAAATTACATTGATTACATTTTATACAGTTTTTTATGTTTTTTTACTTTTACACAATAAAAATGTGTTAATGACTTTATAGTCTAAAAGCCATAACCTTTTTGATTTTTCTGTATATTGAGCTGATTATGGGCTTGTTTTTGTGGGATGAGTTGAATTTTTTATTGATACCATTATGGGGTTCATATGACGCTTTGATCACTTTTTATCTTTTTGTGAGGTGTTTTAAACAAAATACAGCAATCCTGGTAATGTTTTTCATTTTTTACAGCGGTCACTGTGCTGTATAAATGACATTCAATAGGATAAAGAAATTGCCAGCATCCATTTGCAGTAATATCAGTTAAAATCTTCCTATGAAAATATAAAAACAAGCACAGCAACGTAGACAGACAACAGAGCATGGTATAAGGTATGTAGACAAGAGGAGAAATGGTCTGGTCAATGCGTTTCGAACTCAGGTGTTCTTACTCATGGCTTGATTAGAGACCAAGGAGGTAACATTTAAATAGCCATTGTGAGAGGGAAACACCCCCCCGACATATAACATAGAAAATAATTAAAACTTATTGCAAATACAAATATGATACAAATATACAAAAAAAAAAGTACAAAAATACAAGAAGTAAAGCTAATAATGTAAGATTAAATCAGTTCTAAAATTAAGACCTGCAGGAAAAGAAGTGTTTAAACAGAGTATCCAATAAGCCTCCCTGTCAAGGAGAGCTCCCTTCCAGTCGCCACCTCGAACAGGCTTGTTAAACTTTTCAATGCCAAAAAAGCTAAACGTACTAACTAGAGATGGGCGAATTTCCCGAAATTCGTTTCGTTCACTTCGCCAAATTTCTCGGCAAAAAATAACTTCGTTCCGAATTACTTCAGGACGAATCACGTTAAAAAACAGCTATTTCCAGGCTGCACAGAGACTGCAGGGTGCTGTAGAACGTTGTGCCATGCTTAAATATGCAGAGGGAGCTTGGTTTGGTCTTCATACAATGTTGTGTTTTAGTATGACACGCACATGACTGCCACCGCTCTTAGAATCGCTTCACTATAAAATTCCCTGGGCACTTAAGAGGGCAAAACTAACCAAAAAACTGAAACGGGAATGTTGCCGATAAAGTCATGCCAGAGAAAGCTGGAAAAAAACAAGCTGAGAGCTCAGGTGGCAACATTAGTGACAGAGCGTGGAGGTGACGGCGGCAGCCACAGCAGCATGAGGTCAGACAGTGGCACAATGACATTCTGGAGGTGGTAAAAATAGGAGTAGGCCACAGAGTGGCACAATGACACAGTGTGGAGGTCACGGCAGCAGCCACAGCAGCAGCATGAGGTCAGGCAGTGGCACAATCACATTCTGGAGGTGGCAAAAAAAGGAGTAGGCCACAGAGTGGGACAATGACACAGTGTGGAGGTCACGGCAGCAGCCACAGCAGCAGCATGAGGTCAGACAGTGGCACAATGACACAGTTTGTAGGTCACGGCAGCAGCCACAGCAGCAGCATGAGGTCAGACAGTGGCACAATGACATTCTGGAGGTGGCAAAAACAGGAGTAGGCCACAGAGTGGGACAATGACACAGTGTGGAGGTCATGGCAGCAGCCACAGCAGCAGCATGAGGTCAGGCAGTGGCACAATGACATTCTGGAGGTGGCAAAAAACAGGAGTAGGCCACAGAGTGGGACAATGACACAGTGTGGAGGTCACGGCAGCAGCCACAGCAGCAGCATGAGGTTTGACAGTGGCACAATGACAATGTGTGGAGGTCACGGCAGCAGCCACAGCAGCAGCATGAGGTCAGACAGTGGCACAATGACACAGTGTGTAGGTCACGGCAGCAGCCACAGCAGCAGCATGAGGTCAGACAGTGGCACAATGGCATTCTGGAGGTGGCAAAAACAGGAGTAGGCCACAGAGTGGGGCAATGACACAGTGTGGAGGTCACGGCAGCAGCCACAGCAGCAGCAATGAGCGTCAGCATGGCACAATTCACATTCTGTAGGAAGCAAAAACAGGAGTAAGGCCACAGAGTGGGACAATGACACAGTGTGTAGGTCACCGGCAGCAGCAGCATGAGGTCAGGCATGGCACAACACATTCTGAGGGGCAAAAACAGGAGTAGGCCACAGAGTGGCACAATGACACAGTGTGGAGGTCACGGCAGCAGCCACAAAGCAGATGAGGTCATACAGTGCACATGACAGTCAGGGAGGTGGCAAAAAACAGGTAGTAGGCAACAGAGTGGGACAAGACACAGTGTTGTAGGTCACGGCAGCAGCCACAGCACAGCATGAGGTCAGACAGTGGCACAATGACACAGTGTGTGGTCACGCAGCAGCCACAGCAAGCAAGCATGAGGTCAGACAGATGGGGCACAATGACTTCAGGATGTGCAAAAACAGGATAGCCACAAGAGAGGGACAATGACACAGTGTGTAGGTCACGGCAGCAGCCACACAGCCAGCATGAGGTTTTTTCAGCAGTGGCACAATGACAATCAGGAGGGTCAAAAACAGGAGTAGCGCCACAGAGTGGGACAATGACACAGTGTGGATGCACGCAGCAGCCACAGCAGCAGCATGAGGTCGGCAGTGCACAAATACATCTGGAGTGGCAAAAACAGGAGTAGGCCACCGAGTGGGACAATGACTCCGTGTGGAGGTCACGGCAGCACCAACAGCAAGCACAAGAGGTATACCAGTGGCACAATGACACAGTGTTGTTAGGTCACGCAGCAGCCACAGCCGCAAGCATGATGTCCAGACAGTGCACAATGGCAATTCTGGAGGTGGCAAAAACAGGAGTAGGCCACAGAGTGGGACAATGACACCGGTGGTGTCCACGGCAGCAGCCACAGCAGCAGTAAAAAAAAAATGGAGGGTCAGGCAGTGGCACAATCACATTCTGAGGAGCAAAAACAGAGTAGTGCCACAGCGTGGGACAATGACACAGTGGTGGAGGTCACGGCAGCAGCCACAGCAGCAGCATGAGCCAGTCAGTGGCCAATCACATCGGAGTCGGCACAACAGGAGTAGGCCACAGGAGTGGGACAATGACACAGTTGAAGGTCACGGCACAGCCACAGCAGCAGCAGAGGTCCAGACATGGCACAATGACAGAGTGTGTAGGTCACGGCAGCAGCCACAGCAGCAGCATGAGGTCAGACAGTGGCACAATGACACGTGTGTAGGTCACTCAGCCCAGCCACAGCAGCAGCAAAGGTCAGAAAGTGGCACAAAGACAGAGTGTGTAGGTCACAGCAGCACCACAGCAGCAGCTTGAGGTCGACAGTGGCCACAATCACATTCTGAGGTGCAAAAACTGAGTAGGCCACAGAGTGGCACAATGACACAGTGTGGAGGTCACGGCAAGCATCCACAGCAGCAGCATGAAGGTCAACAGTTGCACAATGACACAGTGTGTAGTCACGGCAGCAGCCACAGCACAGCATGAGGTCAACAGTGGCACAATGACATCTGGAGGTGTCAAAAAAATCTCAGAGTAGGCCACAGATGGGAATAAGACACAGTGTGATGTCATGGCGCAGCCACAGCCAGCCAGCCTGAGGTCAGGCAGTGCACAATCACATTCTGTAGTTGGCAAAAACAGGAGTAGGGGCCACAGAGTGGGACAATGACACAGTGTGAGGTCCCGGCAGCAGCCACAGCAGCAGCATGAGTCATGACAGTGGCACAATGACAGAGTGTGGAGGGTGGGTGTCAATACCGTCCCTGGTAAAGAATGGTTGGTGGCAGATGGAGAAACTGCAGCAGATGTTTGGCATCAGCGGGTGGCGGCATCAGAATAGTGGGCTGAGGCAGGTATTGAACCCAGACTCCATTGCTCACAGTTTGGGGAGGCGTCATGGCTGATGTAGTACTGACGCCTCGGCATTGGTTGTGTGGAAATCCTGGCCGACCACTCCTGATTCATCTTGACAAAGGTCAGATCTTTCCACATTTTCCGTGGACAAGCGGTTCGTCCTTGGTAACGATGGCCCCCGCTGCACAGAACACCCGCTCCTGATCAACCTACTGGCCTGGCAAGACACTTTCTCCACTGCCACCGGCAATTGCGCCACACAATCCAGTTGGCTGCAAAGTAGTACAGCGGATCTTCTAACTGGGGTGGCAGAAGTGCAGTCCAAGTAGGCCACCCACCTGTTGGTTCAGGGTCTGCTCCAGCTCCTGCAGCTGCTGGCGACTGCCCTCCTCACTAGGCGTGAAGGAAAGCTCCTTCAGTGACTCCAGACTTAGGTTGCTGCTGATGGAGCTGGTATGCTCCGACCCCACCACCTTCCCCCCGGCATCCGCGGCAGTAGTACTTGGAGCGCGAAGAACCCCCGGTCCCGACCTGTCAAGGTAGGGACGATGCCGCACATATGCAGTGGCCAACTGACTATGGAGGATTTCCCTATAGAAATTGAGTATGTCCTCCCTCTCAATAGCTGGGAAAAAGGCTCCCATTTTGGACCGGTAACCGGGGGGGGGGTGCGAGGGTCCAATAGGGTGGAGAAGCCAGAAGTCATCCTCTCCGATGCTGGAACTAATTTTGGCTGTCACTAGCCAGCCAAATCAGCAATGCTGCGGGCCATCTGCACAAGTGACACCGCGGGGGCCTTCCCTGCCTCCATCTCCACTGTAATACTGCCACGGAGCTTGCGGGTCATCAGCCACGTCTTCCTCATCTCCATCTCCCTCCTCCAGCTTGCTCCTTCTCCTCCTCTATTGTCACCCTGGTAGAAAAATCCACTACTTTCACCAGACAAAGCATCTGCTTCCAATGTCCTCCTCCGCCTCCATTCAGTCCCCAGCGGACTCATGTGGCCGCGAGAGTAGTCGCCACATCTCCAGTCCCCTGCCCAGACAGATTTTTCAGCATCTGTTCCGGACATGAAGCAGTGGAATGACGTTATTCATCCTAGCCTGGGCGACAGTCAAATAACGTGGCCTACTCGAATGGCCTCACATTACGGCAGGTGTCACGCCTGAGCTGCCACTGCGTTGACATATAGTTACACAGGGGAGTACTCCTGTCCGCCTGGATCATCACAAAATCGTAATGGCCTTTCTCTGTTCATACATTCGGTCCAAATGTGCAGGCTGGAAATTCCAACGGGTGGAAACATCCGCAAATATCAGCAGTGTGTTTGGGGGGGCCCTTCTGCCGCTGCAACTCGAGGAGGGTGTTTCCTGGCTTTTAGAAGGATGAAGTGCATGCAACAGTTTCCGGCCTTTCAGAATCTTCTGAAGATCGTGGAAGACTTCAGGAACCTTTTTCACAACCATAATTGAACACGTGCGCCATGCAGGGCGCATGGACCATCCACCTCGTGCAGCGCGGACACCATGTTCCTCCCATTGTCCGTCACCATGGTTCCGATTTGCAGTTGCCGCGGAGAAGCCACACCTCGAATTCTTGCTGCATGACGCGGAGCACTTCCCCCCTGTGTGACTTCGTTCGCCGCGGCAACCAGGTGTAGAACTGCGTGACCCGCTGTCCTACACATGTGATTTATGATGGAGCAGTACTTGTGGAGCTAAGATAGTGGTGGTGGTGAGGAGGAGAGGCGGACATTGACGCAGAGTCCCGCAGTTTGACAACGTGGAGGAGAAAGCTGCGTCTCCTGTCAAGTTGGTTGGTGTGCCTGGGCCAGAAGGCACATTCACCCAGTGGCCGTAAAGGACAGTACTGGCCCTGACCGTAGTTACAGACCCAGACGTCCGCGCTGCCGTGCACCTTGGAACAAACCGATAAGCTCAAGGACTGTCCCATCCCCTTCTGTTCTACATAAATATGAAGGGCTGGGACTGCCTTTTTGGAAAAAGAAATTACTGCTTGGACTCTCCATCTCGGCTCCGGCAACAAGCCATTAGTTTCTCAAATGGTGCAGAGTCCACCATTTGGAAAGGAGGGACTGCAGCACCAACAACTTGGACAGGAGTAACGGTCGCTTCTGCACCTAGATGGTGGACGCATACTGTTTGTCCTCTTTGCAATCACCTCCGCTGAACGACTGCTGGCGCCATGATAGCAAGGAGCAGGAGCATCTTGGACCGGGAGATGAGGTCAAGAGAAACAGCTCCTGCAAGTGGTGGAGCCTGGACTGGCTGCAGATGGCATGCCGTGCCACTGGGCGCTGCTGCGGCGGCAGGATGGACCACCACATCTGAGCCACGTTCTCCCAGGCCACCGGATGGTGACGCTGCCATGTGTTACAGCAAGGGCCGGGGGCCAACGTTAGCTCCCTGGCCACGCTTCACTTACTGCCTTACAGATTCTACTTATCCCATATTCGCACTCCGGTGTCCTTAGCAAAGAAACTGCCACACCGCCAAGTATCGATTTTACCGCAAACCGCTCCGCCACTGAGTTGACTACTGGCGACCGCAGCCTCACTGACCGATGTGCCGCTACTTTCTTGGTACCTGCGAAGCGGGTTTTTTACCCCGTGGCCGCTTGGCTCCCGACCTCACAGTGCTGCTAACCTGCTGACCTCACGGCCAACGACCCACTTGCGGCCTTGCGCCGCTGCCTGACGCCAAGCGACGCCCTCTTCTGCTGACGATGATGAAGCCCTTCATCACCCAGCTCCCAAGTGCGTCGGCTACATCATCATCTAATTTGTGTTTTCATCGTCACTGCTGTCCTCATCACCGGTCTTGGTATGCCGAGGCTGACCCCTCACAACTGACCTCCCATTGCCACCTCTCAAAATCTATACTTTGCCGCCTACTGCAAGAAGCAGGGGATATTGGCCCCAATTCTTCGCTGCCAATAGCTGCTGATGCCCTCCTCAAATTGTTCATCTCGCTATATAGTGGCGCTGAGCCAGACCCATAATGTAGATCTCTGGCTGAGGGATGGATGGACAGAGGCGGGTTGAGGACAGGTGAGGGCCGCTGACCCGCTCCCGGGCCATGCCAACTAAAGGTTGTGTCTGAACGTTCCCACGCTCTTTGCTGGTGTTGCCAGATGTCTCTGGAAGGAAGTGGATGACCCAGTTCAACCAATCAAGAACCATTGGGTTGCTAGTCAGCACACGCCGCGTAGATAACAGCGGCAGTTGTGGCCTCACCGAGTGACCCCTGCTGCGACGTCCCCCTTGCTGTGCTGCACATGGGCTGCTCCAGGAATATTTGTGGCCTCTGCCGACTTCAGGTGAAGAGCCTGCCCTTCCTCTCTGTCTGACATAACTGTTTTGTATCTAAAATGTACAGAAACCTGTTTTGATGAAGATATCTGTATATGATTACAATACACACCCTGGATTTGAACTCCAAATGAACCCACTAAGAAGCGTGGGTAACCCTTGGATAATAAATTGCTCTCCTCAAAATGGCAGGAAAAAGTTTACTGTATGTGCCGTTTAAAAACTCTGTGTAATTTTACTGAAAGTAAAGGCTTAATTAACCTTCGGATTGCATTATGCTACAGAATTTCTCTGTGGCGGTGAAAAAGAAAGTTTCTTTTACTGATGCAACTGCAAAAAATACTTATTAACCCTGGATGTTAAATTGCGCCAAAGAATTGAGCCACCACAAACTACTAGCTTTGTAGCGTGTACAATGCGGTGTTTTTTACGCCACACAACCAAGATAAAATTGTAATTAACCTTTGCATTGAATTTAGGCTACAGGAAAAATGTATATATTTGGCGGTGAAAATGATGGTTTCTTGGAGTCACCACAGCTGAATAACAATGCTTAATTAACCCATGGATGTAAATTGCGCCAAGAAATTTGAGCCACCACAAACTACTAGCTTTGTAGCGTGTTACAATGCGTGTTTTTTTACGCCACACACAAGAGCTGTATTGTAATTAGCCTTGCTTGTGAATTAAGGCTACAAAAAATGTATATATTTTGGCGGTGAAAATGACGTTTCTTGAGCCACCACAGCTGAAAACAACGCTTAATAACCCCCTGGATGAAATTGCGCCAAAGAATTGCGCCACCACAAACTACTAGCTTTTGTACGGCTACAATGCGGTGTCTTTTTACGCCACCCCAACAGAGATAAAAATTGTAAATAACCTTTTGCTTTGTGAAATTTAGGCTACAGAAAAATTTTTTTTTTTTTGTATATATTTGGCGGTGAAAATGAACGTGTTTTCTTGGAGTCACCACAGCTGAATAACAACGCTTAATAACCCTTGATGTACAGTGCGGCCAAAGAATTGAGCCACCACAAACTAACTAGCTTTGAAGCCAGTGTTACAATGCGGTGTTTTTTTTACGCCACACAACAAGAGATGTAATTGTAATTAACCGATGCTTGTGAATTAGCTACAGGAAAACATTATATATTTAGGCGGTGAAAATGATGGTTACTTGAGAGTCACCACAGCTGAAAAACAACGCTTACTTAACCCTTGGATGTAAATTGCGCCAAAAGGGAATTGAGCCACCACAACTACTAGCTTGTAGCGTGCTACCAATGCCGTGTTTATTACACCACCAAGAGATAAAATTGAATTAACCTTTGCTTGTGAATTAGGCTACAGGAAAAATGTATATATTTTGCGGTGAAAAGGACGGTTTCTTGGAGTCACCACAGTGAAAAACACCGCTTAATTAACCCCTGGATGTAAATTGCGCCAAAGAATTGAGCAGCCAAAAATGAAGTGGTATTTGTATTGTAAAAACGCTGTTTCTTTAAATGAATACAACAGGAACTGGCTTAGATCCCCCTTGGATAATCAATGTGCTGAGAGCAGATAGGATTAAATGTATATGCAGCTGCACCTGGACGCACACGGATTTCAGATCCAATACCCAAAAACATTTGAAATAGAACTTTAAGAGAAGCATCTCTGAGACAAGCTGAGAACCCCACAAAAATCTCTTTAGAAAAAACAGTTCTTCAGTAACAATCAGCCGCGGCAGCACTTCCCTGATCAGTACAGTGAGAGCGGTTATGACTCTCATGTCCGCTCGGTCCTTAATTGCGGTGACTCACAGAATCCCGCCTGGTCTCTGATTGGCTTCCATCTCTGCACATGTCATGCAGGCTATGCCCTTTCCTTCCTCCCAGATGCTTTGACCATGTAACGCCATGTTGCTCGCAGGCATTTTAATCAATGAAAAGCACACTTCGTTCACCCGAAATACCCCAAAGTTCGACTTCCTTTCTGAACCGAAGTTTTTCCTGAATTCTAAACGAATTCCACTTCGTTAGAATCAATCGCCCATCTCTAAGTCTAACAATCCTAACATCACCTGCATGTGCAGAAAAAAATTTTTTTGAAACATGGGAGGGGTTTACCGTTGCGTAACATTGGAACATCCCTGAGATGTTCTGAATCCTGCTTTTCAATTTACAAGTTGTACAACCGACATAAGATTTTTGACAAGCAGAGCAGGAGATACAGTATACTACATATATAGAATCACAGTTGATAAACTGTCTGATTCTAAAAAACTTGCCATAAATGTTATTGAAAATTTCTTTTTTATTTTCAGCAAACGTACATACACTGCATCTCCTGCCAGCACATTTGAAAAAACCAGTACAGGATAGCCAATTATAATTTTTGAAACTTTTTTGACCAAACTAGGAGATAATAATTTGCCTAGTGTGGGGGCTTTTTTCGTAGAAAATCTAAATCCATTTTAGAGCAAATATTTTAAAATATTATCCTTTTCTAAAATTGGAAAGTAGCGATTGATAATTTGATTTAATTGAAAAAACTGATTTCTATATGCAATAACAAAAGTTGGTGTAAATGTATTGGAAGTTCTGTCATTATTAGATTTTAACAACTGATGGCGAGATTTTATATCAACAATAGAAATCGCTCTAACAAGCATCCAATTGGGATAGCCTCTAGATCTTAAGCGATGACAAATGTGATCACGTTTTATGTAAATTCTTGGTGAACAACAAACCAAACCTATCGGTATACTCTTGATTGTGTGAATAGGATGGCATGATGAGGCATTTAAAATAGTATTGCCTGCTACTGACTTTCTGTATGTCTTGGTAACAACCTCTCTCGATGTGGAGGCAGTCGAGAGATGTAAATCCAGGAAAGAAATTTCATATTGATGCCACTCAACAGAAAATGTAAGATTAAACGTATTGTTATTGATATATTGTGCAAAGGGTACGCCGTTGGTCACCAACCAAATAGATGACATTTCAATAAAAACGCCCATCCAAAAATTCAAAAAAAAGGATGGCATCACAAAAAATATTCAAAAAACATTGTCAAACATAAAAAAAAAAAGTGGCATCAATATGAAATTTCTTTCCTGGATTTACATCTCTCGACTGCCTCCACATCCAGAGAGGTTGTTATCAAGACATACAGAAAGTCAGTAGCAGGCAATACTATCTTAAATGCCTCATTATGCCATCCTATTCACACATTCAAGAGTATACCGATAGGAGATTGATTCGATAAACGTACCTAAATTCTTGAAAAACGACCGAGTATAACCGAGGACCTACTTTGCCACAAAAACCAGAAAGCTTATTGCCCTCGAGTATAAGCCTAAGGGTGGAAAACGCAGCGGCTACTGGTGAATTTTTAAAAATAAAAATAGATACCAATAAAATTACATGGCAGTTTAATGCCCCCCATAGGCAGATATAGGCAGGTATAGGCAGTTTAATGTCCCCCATAGACAGATATAGGCTGGTATAGGCAGTTTAATGTCCTCCATAGGTAGGCTATAGGCATGTTTAGGCAGTTTAATGTCCCCCATAGAAAGGCTATAGGCAGGTTATAGGCAGGTATAGGTCGGTATTGGCACGTATAGGCAGTTATATGTCCCCATAGGCAGGCTATAGGCAGGTAATTGCCCTCATAAGCAGGTTATAGGCAGGTATAGGTCGTTATAGGCAGGTATAGGTCCTCATAGGCAGGGTATAGGCAGGTATAGGTCCCCGTAGGCAGGTTTTAGGCAGGTATAGGCAGCTATATGTCCCCATAGGCAGGCTATAGGCAGGTAATTTGCCCCCATAGGCAGGTTATAGGCAGGTAGGGGGTCGTTATAGCAGGTAAGGTCCCCCTAGGCAGGTATAGGCAGGTAATTGCGCCCATAGGTATGTTATAGGCAGGTATAGGTCATTATAGGCAGGTATAGGTCCTCATAGGCAGGTTATAGGCAGCTATATGTCCCCATAGGCAGGCTATAGGCAGGTAATTGCCCCCATAGGCAGGTAAAGGTCGTTATAGGCAGGTAATTGCCCCCATAGGCAGGTTATAGGCAGGAGTAGGTCGTTATAGGCAGGTATAGGTCCCCCTAGGCAGGTTATAGGTAGGTATAGGCAGCTATATGTCCCCATAGGCAGACTATATGCAGGTAATTGCCCCCATAGGTAGTTTATAGGCAGGTATAGGTCGTTATAGGCAGGTATAGGTCCCCCTAGGCAGGTATAGGCAGGTAATTGCCCCCATAGGCATGTTATAGGCAGGTATAGGTCGTTATAGGCAGTTATAAGCCCTCATAGGCAAAGTATAGGCTGGTATAGGCCCCTCTAGGCAGGTTATAGGCAGGTTATAGGCAGCTATATGTCCCCATAGGCAGGCTATAGGCAGGTAATTGCCCTCATAGGTAGGTTATAGGCAGGTAAAGGTTGTTATAGGCAGGTATAGGTCCCCTAGGCAGGTATAGGCAGGTAATTGCCCCCATAGGCATGTTATAGACAGGTATAGGTTGTTATAGGCAGGTATAGGTCCCCCTAGGCAGGTATAGGCAGGTAGTTGCCCCCATAGGCAGGTACAGGTCGTTATAGGCAGGTATAGGTCCCCCTAGGCAGGTATAGGCTGGGTATAGGCAGGTATAGGTCCCCCTAGGCAGGTATAGGCAGGTATAGGCAGGATTTTAAAACAAAAACCCACTTAAACCTCGCTCCCCGCTGCTCCGTCCCCGGGGGGCGCTCCTCCTCAGTCTTCTCGGCACAGGCGGGTGATGTCATCAGGCCGTGCACACAGTGTGATGACACACGCTGCTTGTGCCGGAAACTCCGGATGGGGGGGGGCGCTCGCTCTCTGCATCGCAGTGGTATCTCTTCACCTGTGTGTGCTCCGGAGGAGTCGCATACAAGTGAAGAGACAGCCGACAGTGCCCGAGCCACCGCAGCGCCCGGACGCTGTCAGCTACTCGGCCTTCAGTTATATGCGCTCCCTGAGGAATCGCATATAGCTAAGGCGTCCCTGTCAGCACTCGGGCCATCGCAGCGCTCGAGTGCCGACAGTGACTCGAGTATAAGCCGAGGGGGGATTTTTCAGCACATTTTTTGTGCTGAAAAACTCGGCTTATACTCCAGTATATACGGTAATTGTTCCACTCAAGAATTATTAAATGTTACCTCCTTGGTCTCTAATCAAGCCATGAGTAAGAACACCTGAGTTCGAAACGCGTTGACCAGACCATTTCTCCTCTTGTCTAGATGCCTTGCTCTGTCTACGTAGCTGTGCTTGTTTTTATTTTTTCATTATTAAAGGAAGATTTTAACGGATATTACTGCAAGTGGATGCTGGCAATTTCTTTATCCAATAATTGCAAACAATGCCGTATATTAGCAGTGCACACGTTATAGTCCCAGCCGTTAGGAGTACCTTGCTTAGACTCCCCTATATAAATCAAAAACGTACACATAGGCTGTATGGACAAAACATTGAACTTTACTTCATTTTTATAAATTGGTGCATAAAAGACATAGTTCTATGACGAACACCTTAGGCAATGAAAAACATATGAAAACGTGGCAGTACTTAGCTGTATAGCTTCTCCTGTTTAGGAGGTGAGTGATAAATCCCATAGTAGACTAGTAGGAGCCGATAATGCTGAGTTGCAGCCCAGTGCCGCCATGCAATGACGCGACGTTTCGGAAGGCACGCCTTCCTTTCTCAAGCATGCGTTGTAAAGGCACGTCATCCTCTTTATTCACTGACCATGATTACACAGGTGTGCATGTCATGTTATCTATACTAAAACCAATATACTAACATCACTGTTAAAAACAATATAAATGTCTCAAGCTTAGAGGACATGAAAAAGGTATAGGAGCATACTTTATATAGTGCATAAGTTACAAATAACAACGTAGACTCAAAGACTCATTTAACCCCTTTGGTGCAATTGTATCCATTGCTGCAATTCAATACGCCTCCCTCTGTAGTAACCTCGTTTTATTTTGGCATCTATCTGAGATGTTCACTTGTTCAAGTACACACCAACGTAAATCACAGATATTATGTTGGTATTCATTGAAATGTTTCGCTACAGTTGTTTCACCAAATTTTGTGGGTACGTCTGAGCTATCTTTTTTATTTTTAAAATTTCTAATAGCACTTTTATGTTCCCCTATCCTGATTCTCACTGGGCGGCTGGTCTGTCCTATATACCATTTGCTACATGGACATTTTAAGGCCTCGTTCACACGGCTTATTTCAGAACGTATTTACAACGGATTTCCGATGTAAATACGTTCTGAAATCAGTTGAAAATCAGTTGCAAATAAGTGTCACTAAGTGTGGCACGTATTTGTAACTGATTTCCCGACGGATTCACCATCTACAATCATTGTAGGTGGTGAATCCGTCCGGAAATAATTGACATGTCAATTGTTTTTCCGTCCGGATTGCCGTCGTCAATCCGCGGCGGCAATCCGGAACGAGTTTTGCGTCGTGTGAACGACGCCCGTATTTTCTATTGAAATCAATAGAAAATAGGCTGTGACTTATTTTGGACGGATTTGCCGACGGATTGACGATCGTCAATCCGTCGGCAAATCCGTCCGAAATAAGCCGTGTGAACGAGGCCTAACATGTAGATTACGTTGTTGCTGGTGCAACTAAAGTATCCTTTTAATGGTATATCATATCCCTGATGCGGATGTTTAATTGTTGAACCTTTAATAATAGAGGAACAGTTGTTGCACGATAGACAAGGATGTGTCCCATTACGTTTAGTCCGAAGGATTTTTTGTCTGGAAATTTCTTTATCCTTTTGACTGTTGTTGCGTTTATGCCGTGCATCTGAATGGTGAGCTGTACCGTAATTTTTCCTTACTGTTTGTATAAATGACATGCCAGCTTTACTCAGCATGACGATATAATTACAGAGATACCCAATTTGGATATTTTTTATGTTTTACATTTTTTTATGTTTTACACAATAAAAACACTTTTAGGCAGTGTTCACACGGCTTATTCAAGCCGTAATTGCGGGACGGATTTCGCCCGCAGTTACGGCTTGAATAAGGGGCGGGACGGGGGCGCGCGGGGGGCTGCCCGCCGCCCCATAGATATTGCATTATTCACGGTGCGTACCCCCCCGTAAATAAGGGTGCATTTTTACTTTCATCCCCCCGCGGCAGATTCGCCGACGGGGAGGAGCGAGGGAATCCACAGTTCTCTATGAGAACTGGGATTCCCGTAGTTACTGGGAGGGATTGGAGCTGTACTGCAGCGCAAATACAGCGTGCATACGGCTCCAATCCGCGCCCAAATAGGCCGTGTGAACGAGGCCTTATTCAAAAAGGATTTGGATCGCCAGTCTGAGAGCCATACCTTTTTTAGTTTTCTGTGTACAGAGCTGTGTATGGGCTAGTTTTTTGTGGAATGACTTGATGTTTTCATTGGTATAATTTATGTGGGAACAAGGCTTTTTGATCACTTTCAAATTCGTTTTTTTGGACGGGAGGGTGAAGAAAATACTGCGATCTTAGTAGTTTTTTTATTTTATTTTTTAACAGCACTCACCGTGCAGTATACGTGATAAGTTAGCTTTACTCCGTGGGTCATTATGATTAGGGCGATACCCAAATTATATTATTTTTTTATGCTGAAAAAGTGTTTTTATTGTGTAAGCAATATTTATGCATCACTGTCTTCTCATAGCATAAAGTTTTTTTATTTTTCCATATAAAGAGCTATGTAAGGGTTTTTTGTGGGATGAACTGACGTTTTCATTGGTACCACTTTGGCGTTTATAGAGTTTTATTGTTTTTATTCCATTTTATGTGCTGGGGGGATGAAAAAAAATCGAAATTCTGGACTTTTTTTTTTTCTTAGGCCCGTTTTTCACACGGCTTATTCACGGTGGTTTTGTGAGCCGGATTGCGCTTTGCAAATTTGGGCGTGAATAAGGGGGGGAGGGGGGGGGCCGGGCCGGGGGCGGGGCGCCCCCGCCGGCCCCATAATGCATTATCTACGGGCGTACGCGCCGAAAAAAATTGAAAGTCACTTTCTCCCCCCCGCCGGATTCGCCGGGGGGGGAGGAGCGAGGAATCCCTTTTCCCTTATGAAGCATGATTACTGTAATTACCCGACGGATTGGCGCCGTACTACAGCGCAAATCTGGCGCGGAGTACGGCGCCAATCCGCGGACAAATAAGCCGTGTGAACGAGGCCTTACAGCATTCACCATATGGGTTAAATAAAGTGATAGATTTATAGGCTGAGTTGTTACACATGCGGTGATACCAAATATGTGTACTTTATTTATGTTTATTTTTGGGGGGGGAAATTTGGGTTTGAAAAAGGAAAAGGGAGGCCATGTTTTTATTTTATTTTTTGTGTCACTGTTTTATTTTTTTTTTTCACTTTTTTTTGTACTTTTTTTTTTTTTTTTTATTTTTTCCAGGACAAAAACATAGATTGCTACTATTAGATCTCTATGCGCGTCAATCACAGCCATGCATTCAATCACACCCCAGCCCCGAAAGTCTAAAAAAGACTTCCGAGACTATCAGGTAAGACTGCAGCAGCCGCAAACGTGCAGCAGCTGCTTCAAAAGGGGGAAGAGGGGCTCCCCCCCTCGTTTTTCCCCTTAGCTGCTACAACATTCTCCCATTAAGGGGTTAATCCCCCGAAAAGCTGGGGCCAAACTGTGATAGTAATTCCGGGCTGGGAACTTTTAGGGGGGACGTCCATGTCGGAAGGGGTTAATTAAAGATTTCTACTGGGTCACATCCTAGACAGTCGGTGATTATTTGCTTGGCTTCATTGAGATTTATGTTGTTATTTCGTGTTTCCTCATATAACAGGAAACTGAAAAAAAACGGGTTTTCCAATTCCCCTTAAGATGACAGCTACAGTGCCCGACCAATCCCATTGATTATAGTGGGGTCTGCCTGGTTTCCGTCATGGTGCCTGTCATTTGCCGACTGTGCTATTTCTTCTGTTTTTTTTATGATGGAATCCCGTGAGGGTTCCAACAAAACTCCCGTACAATTTGAATGCCCGCCCAAAATGAATGGCTTTGCTTCTCTGGACAAAAAAAAAAAAAACCAAAATGAACTAAATTGAGCCAAAAGGACAACTTACTTTTAGGATCACATGGATAAATGTCAAAAGAGAAAAAATTGGTTTTTTAAATGAATGTTATGAAAAAAAACATAATAAAATTATTCACATGGGATAGTGGCCCTTAAAAATGGGAAAAAAGAATTAAAAAAACAGCGCTCCCCTAAAGAATTAAAACTAATATTGTACCATAAACTGACCTGGGGAAAGATACACAAATTCCCAAAACAAAAAAAAAAAAACCCCTAACACCAAGAACCACCCAAAAACGGAACACTTATGTACCCGCAAAGAAATTTCCACAAGGGATTCACAGTTTTCAAAGAATATTTTTTGGAACAGAGAAAAATTTTCTTTTTCCCTCCGGGTAATATATAAAAGGAATCCCCGGGTTAATTTTTGGGTTTTCCAAAACCCCATAATGTTTTAAAGTCTCTTAAACCCATGTTGCATTTTTTCTAAAGTTATAAAATAAAAATTTTATTTGTTGGGGGTTTTTTTTTAAAGCAAACGCCAATTTGACGTCTGGGGGTTGAATTTTAACATTCTGCGTTTTAAAAACCCCCAAATTTAAGCTTTAACCCTTAGGGTTTCCCACGGCACATTTATTTGTGGTTTTTTGTGGGTTTGGGGGTTTAAAAAAACCCCCCTAGTTTTTAAAAGAAAATCATGAAGGGTTTTTTTTAAAAAAGCCTGGAAAAAACTTAGAAATTTTCATTCTTTTGGCCAGCGGGCGGAATATAAACTTGTGTGAAAAGGGGGGCTTTTAAACGCAAACTGCAAGCCCAAAAACGTCCCCTGCATACAAAAAAAGACAAAAATGGGGGCAAAACCCATGGTATTTGCTTTTGGGAAAATTAATTTGCCGCTGGAGAGCTGGGGGGAAGTGGGGGGGCCAGATTAAAGAACAGGGTGCTTTTTTTTTTTTTTTTCAATCCCTTCCTTCTGTAGTTCAGTGGGGGGGTCTTAGAAAAAATTTTTTGCAGTTAGAACAGGGGGGAGATTTCCCGTTCTGAATGGGGTGTATAAAATTTTGGGAAGGAGAAAAAAAAAGTTTAAAGGGGGGGGGAAAAATATGTTAAAAAAAAATAAATGAAAAGAAATGTAAATTGGGGTGAAGGAAAAAGGGGGGGAGGAGATGGGGGAATAGGGTGGTATGTGAAAAGGGGAAAGGGAGGTGTTTAGGAGTTTTTAAAGGGGGGAGTTAAGGGGGGGGTTTAGGAGGGAAAGGGAAGGGGGTTTGTTGGGGGGAAAGTGGGGGGGAATGGTATGGATGAAAAAAGGTGAGGGAAAGGGTTAGGGAAGAAGTGGTGGTAGAAGGGGAAAGAGGAAAGTTGCGGGGCAGGTACGCAGGAATAAAAATATGCAACGGTGAAAAGGAGGAAAAAACAGAGGTATGGGCAGGGAAATCACCCCCAGGAAACACAGAGTATTTGGGCAGGAATCCGGGGAGAAACAAGAGGTCTGGACAGGAATCAGGCAGGAAACCAGCAGGTACTGGAAAGGAAAAACGCAGGAAAAACACAGGGACGGGGGCAGGGAAACACGGCAGGAAAAAACAGCAAGGGGACGGGCAGGTCAGGGAGAAACAACAGGGATGGGCAGATGCAAAGGCAGAATGACAAAGGGGGGTGGGGCCTGGTGGTCAGGGGAAAAGGGCCAGATTCAGGGGTTAAATCCAGGATACACCCTGAGAAGCGGGAGGAACTCAGAAAATGGACACAGCACCAGCATGAGCTCAACACAAAAGCAATGGGCTCCCTGAAGCCAAACAGGAACTTCCCTTTAAACCGGGGACAGGGCAAGGGAAAGGTGATCAGGACACGGACCTAAAAAATGCATGAAGCTGCAGTGCGCACGTCCTAGGAGGCGCAGTGCACGTACAGGACCCCAGGAAGTAAGTACAAGGAAGGCACAGACACGATGATGGTCCATGGCACCGCGCCGTGAACCGTGACAGAAAATAAGAAGAAAAACAATAACAGCCCAAACTGCAAATTTTAGCCCAGCCCCTGGTGACCCTAAGGCTAAGTCTACACTGCAATGTGAAAATGCTGTCCAAAATTCCAGGGAGTTTTCACATTGCTGGACCGTGCAGCCCCAACATATTTTGCGCAAAAAACATGGTCAGATTTCAGATTACCAGCTGCCCAGTACATTGTGGCTCTAGGAATCCGATGCGGTCCAGTTTTGAGGTTTGGAAACCATCAGCAAAAATTCTGTGCTGTGTAGACTACAGCACTGATTTTCCATTGAAGTCTACACAGCGCTGGGTACGGTCGGATTTTCAGCGAATTCAAAATACTGAATCTGCTGAAAAACCGACCAAAATCCAGTGCTGTGCAGCCTAAAACTTTATATCATTTATATGTAAACATCCGAATTGAAAAAGTGACACATTTACAAAACTTATTTTAGCACCACTTTTGCCGTTTAAAAAAAAAAATCTAAAAAATGTGAAAAAACTATTATTCATGAAATTATTTAAAAAATATCTAAGGTAAAAAATACATAAAATAAAACCTTATATAACATGAGGCAAAAAATTTGTCAAATAACAGTGCAGAAAAATGTTATTTTTCAAACCCTCACGTACTAATGAAAATGAACCTGGTCATACAATACATAAGGAGACCGATATACCATATCACTCATAAAGGGGACAGATATCAAGTGACAATGTACAATTGTCTGGATGTCTGCATCCTATAGGTAGGTAACCTGTATACATTTGACAGTCACTAATACCCTAGTGTAGACACTAAGGGCCACATGTACGAAAACTGTCTCGGTCTAGAACTCATTTTGTTGCCCATAGCAACCAATAAGAGTGCCGCTCTCATTTTTCCAGAGCATTATATGAAATGAGAGAGGAGCTCTGTTTGGTTGCTATGGGCATCAAAGTGAGTTTTAGACCTAGACAGTTTTCATACATGTGGCTCTAAGGGTTACATGTTTGAACGGGGCTGTGCCAGTTTTCTGCAGTCAAAAAGCTTTAGTAGCCCTGTTCTAGAGTATGAACAGTCGCATTCCAAACTTTGGCGCGATAAGCGCCTGTGCAAAACTTTTTAATGCACAGGCCCCCACCACTCTACCGAAACTGCCCTAACAAAAGTCACTAATGATCTAGTAACTGCTAAAGCCTCATGCCACTACTCTGTGCTCCTCCTCTTGGACCTGTCCTCTGCCTTTGACACGGTCGACCATTCCCTCCTGCTACAAATCCTCTCCTCCCTCGGCATCACGGACTTGGCTCTTTCCTGGATCTCCTCGTACCTCACTGATCGGACTTTCAGCGTCTCTCATTCTTGCTCCACCTCCTCCCCCCGGCCACTCTCTGTTGGTGTCCCCCAAGGGTCAGTCCTGGGTCCACTACTCTTCTCTATCTACACCCTTGGCCTCGGTCAGCTCATAGCCTCACATGGCTTTCATTACCACCTGTATGCTGATGATACCCAACTCTACATCTCTGGCCCAGATGTCACTTCTCTACTCTCCCGGATCCCTGACTGTCTGTCCTCCATTTCCTCCTTCTTCTCATCACGTCTCCTAAAACTAAATGTGGAGAAAACAGAACTCATCATCTTTCCACCATCCAACTCTACCCCTGCCCCTGATCTCTCTATTACAGTCAACGGCTCTACACTTTCACCGGTCCCACAAGTCCGCTGTCTTGGGTAATCCTAGACTCTGCTTTATCTTTCAAACCACACATCCAAACCCTCGCCTCTGCCTGCCGCCTCCACCTGAAAAACATCTCTCGCATCCGCTCGTTCCTCGGCTATGACACTACAAAAATGCTGGTCCATGCCCTTGTCATCTCCCGCCTAGACTACTGCAACATCCTTCTCAGTGGCCTCCCAGCTAGCACCCTCGCTCCCCTCCAATCCATCCTTAACTCTGCTGCCCGTCTTATCCACCTCTCTCCTCGCTACTCCTCTGCCTCGCCCCTCTGCCAATCCCTTCACTGGCTTCCCATTGCCCAGCGAATTCATTTCAAGCTACTAACCATGACCTACAAGGCTGTCCACGTCCTCTCCCCTCCATACATCTCTGCCCTAATTTCCAAATATCTCCCCCCACGCACTCTCCGCTCCTCACAGGACCTTCTCCTCTGCTCTCCCCTTATCAGCTCCTCACACAACCGTCTCCAAGACTTCTCCCGTGCTTCACCCACACTCTGGAACTCACTGCCCCAACACATCAGACTCTCCTCCACTTTCACCAGCTTCAAAAGCAACCTGAAAACCCATTTCTTCAGGCTTGCCTATAACCTTCACTAAACTTGTCACTACTTCCTCCACAGACATGTCTGCCCCTCACCTCCTGTCTCTTCTCCCCTCCTTGTAGATTGGAAGCCCTCGCGGGTAGGGTCTCTCTCTCCTCTGTCGTGCCAATTGTCATTATCCCTTATCACTGTACTCGTTTGACTTATGTAATGTATGTAACCCCCTCGAATGTACAGCGCCCTGGAATCAATGGCGCTTTAAAATAAATAATAATAATAATGTGCCAGACTAGTTAGGACAGGTTAAAGGTGGTCTGCCTGACCCAGACTTGTCATATTGGCACTATACTGTGCCTGTATGTATGAACTACAGAAGAACAGGCTCATACATTCTGGTGCATTCTACACTGCCTTAAAGCTATTTAGAAGCTGTTGGTGCTAATGTTCATACATGTCGCCCTAAGTGTTACACTATCTTACTAAGATTTTATATCCAAGTTAGAAATGAAAAAGGACTAAGAAACACAATGGAAAAATAAAACTACTAGTGCTGTCATACACATAATGTAGAAGTTGACAGCATTGCCAGAATTGTTGAGTAATTTGTCTTAAAGTTTTCTAGGATAAACTGATTACAAAATCCATTCATTTTCTGCATTTGTGAAAGTGAAATAAAGGGTTACTTAGTCTATCTGCAATAAGATATACTATACCGCAGTTACATTACACTGTAATGGATATTCCCAGGACTGTTGGTTGCTTAAAGGTCTTCTAGTTTTTGGCAATTGATATAATATTTCACGCCACATACAAGAACAACTTCTGCTTCTCATGATATTTTGAACCTAAAAATTAGTTCTAATAGGTTAGCTATCGGACTCCAGCTATATAGTCATCTCACTCATTTATGACATATCGATAGGATATACTATAAATGTGTGATAGGTGTGGGTCAAACCATTAGGACCTGCACATATATTGAGGACCAGCCCCTAAAAGTGTCTGTTCAGAACTGAGATGTGGTGGAACTCCCCATTAGTTTCAATAGGCGTTCCGAGTGCAGCCGAGCATGCAAATGGAGAGTTCTGACCACCTTTTTACAATGAACAGAGACTTTCAGGGGCCCAATCTTAAAATATGTGTGAGTCCCAGAGGTTTGACCCAATGCTGGGAAAAGGTATCCTGGTGCCCTAGGCAAATAAGGCACAAAGCACCCCCCAAATAGAAAATTCAGCTCACTCCATGCCTCCTTGTGCCCACTTTTCTGTCTGATAAAGTGGCGCCCTATCTTCGCCTACCCATCATCCCGGACCTGGTTTGAGCCACATCTATCACACTTCTATGGTATATCCTATCAATATGAAATAAATGTGTGAGTTAGGAAAACTCCTTTCAGCGCACTTTGCCGCATTGTAAGTTCATTGAATCTTGAGCAAGAAAAGCACAATGCGCCTTATTAGGCGCATTGTACAAAACGCAGTGCATAGCATATCATCGACAGTGTATCCTATTGAGGCACATTGCATTATGGAGGCGCACAACATATCATTGCTACTATAAAGAATTTGCGTTTTTAGGCACATTACATTGTGTCGTGCCCAGCATATAATGCGCTTAGTTTTGGTGTATGACAGTTCATTTACATCGAGAATATGGTGTCAAAAGTTTTTTTGACTCATTGCATGTGAATGTCAGCGTACATATGGCAAAACAACGGCAGTAACGATTTATTCATGCTCAGTTATTAGGCTATGTGTACACAGCAATTTGAAAATGCTGCCCAAAATCTGATGGCATTTTCAAATCACTGGACCATGCTGCACAGCTATTTTTTTGGCCAAAAACATGGGGTTGGATTTCGGATTCCCAGTGGCCCAGTACATTGGCTCTGGGAATCCAATATACATGTTCTATATTCCGCCGGATAGTTTTAGGTTTCGAAAACCCTCAGTAAAAAATCTGTGCTGTGTAGAATATTCTATTGAGGGCTACACAGGATTTTTGGCAGATACAAAATACCGAATCTGCTGAAAAACCGACCAAAATCCAAAGCTGTGCAAACATAGCCTTAGCGTGTTTGATTGACATTTTCCAAAATCCCCTTATGCAACATACATACATACATTTTATTATAAATAGTATCAATATTATTATAATTTTATTTCTAGCAACACATGATCATTATTGTTACATTCCAATAATAGAAAGACTTTTAATTATTTATTAGCAAAACAACCTTGCAAAAAGATATATTCAAAACTGACACGTTCCTTTTTCTCTTATTTTTTCTAAAGTGATAGCATACCTTCCCAGTCCAGGCACACTCAGAATGTACAATATAGCTCCAATGACACAAACATGACAACATACTTGATGATATATTAAAAATTACCAAATCAGTACAGTAACAGCTTGGTACGCACAATAAATGTTCCAAATGTGTCATTAGGGTAACTGGAGACCATGTAACTGATAGGCGTCTTTTCAGGTTAATAAAGGCTCCGGGTGAGCCAAAATATTAACAGAAAGGAAGAAAAAAAATCACGTTTCTCCTTTATTCCGATACGTGAGGCATGTGAATGCCTCTAATTGCAACTTTGCAGCAGCATTCTTTCTTTCTATATTTAGACCCTGGCACTTTGTTGCTTGTTCTACTTTGGAATCGGTCTCCATAGGGACAGCAGTAAACAAACAGCTACAGAGGGACAATAATATACAGGCAGGGGTCCGCAGTACTGCTCCGGCCCCACATGATGGGTTCACCTGTACACTGCAGGCAATGTAAATGCTCACTCTCTGTACATAAGAGCCTGACTCACAGAAACTGATGTGAGTAATCAGATGTATGAAAGTTGCTGCACCAGAATTCTGGTACAATTTATCTATATTCTAGACACTTATGGGTCTAATGCGATAAAGGGGACGTGACCTCAATTAAGTGGGTGTGGCTTCATATGAAAGTGGCCGTGACTTTGTGTGTGGCAAAAATGTGCCAAAATTTGGTGTAAGGTTAGACTAGACTGTTCTGAGATGCACCAGATTTATGAATACTATGATAAGTGTGGTGTATTATAAGACTGTCTAGATTAAAGGGGTTGTCTCACTACAAGGATTGCTCTTAATGCTAAAGATCTTGCAAAAACAAGTCACTTTGCAATATGTGTCCATTAACAGTGTCCTACCTATTCCTAGATATCCCCTCTCTTTATGGGCTGCATCAGCTCCTCAGGTCGCTATATCTACAGACCTGTTTGATCTCTCCTGATAGGCTGCCAGCACTGGTTGCTATAGCTACAGACCTGTCTCCTACTGCAGCCTAGTAGAAGCCAGTAAACGCCCCTGAATTCAAAGCGAAACCGAGAAAACAGGACCGAGGTAAAATGAATCAATGTAGTGAGACAACCTCTTTAACTTAAACCTCTTTAACCTCTTTAACTTAAAACTGTCTGAGGGTACGTCCACACGACAAAGGGCAAAATATTTAAGTATTTGAACAGTACTTTACTCAAGAACCCGAGGATTTTTAACTCAGCTTTAGAATTTTGCTGCGTATTTCTGTTGGATTTACATGCGGTTTTCAGATTTGGTTTTTCAATAATTTTTTGCATCAATGAGCACTATTAAGTTTTTGGACTTGGATCTGCATTAAAAACCGCACTAAATCCGACATCAGGAAATCTGAGTCTTATAAACTACAGCGTGGATTTTCAATTGAGGTCTATGGGGATGGTTTACAGTCATTTTTGGTTTTTAAAACCCAAATCCGCGTGGATTTCTGACTGGTAATGCTTGTCGTATGGATGGACCCTTAGTCTATCTGTACACAGCAATGTTAAAATGCCATCCAAAATCCAACAGCATTTTAACATTGCTGGACCATGGTGCACTGCCGTTTTTTTTCACGGTTTTTGCACAAAAAAACATGGTCGGTTTTTTGGATTTCCCACATCCTCAGTACATCGGTGCTATGGGAATCCGACGGGTGTCCCACAGTATATAGAACATGGCCGGCGGTTTAGGAAACCATCGGTTAAAAAACTGTGCTCTCTATTGAGGTCTACATAGCACAAGGTTCAGTCGGATTTTCAGCGGATTCACAATACTGAATCTGCCGAAAATCCGACTAAAAACTTAGCCTACTTGTGGGGAATCTTCTCTTATGCAGAAAAAATAGTAAAAAGCCAGCTCCCCCGTAGTGCACACGATCAGCACGGACTGCACAGGCACATGCAGAAGCTCCAAAATAGAAAAATGTCCAACTGAAGTAGAAGATCAGTAAAATCCACGTTTTATTGAGAAACGAATACAATGATGACAAATAGTATAAAGCACATCTTACGCATTTCAAGCCCAAAACATACTGGCCCTTAATCGTAGCATACTAAAAGAGACAAATAGACACATCGATATACCCAAGATAATTACACAACAATGAACACATGTTTCAATCAGTGTGACTACGTGACAGAAGAAACAAAAAAAGAACAATAAAAACAGTAGAACATAGATAAAGTAACAAAATATAAAGTTCAATATTGCAAAATTAGATTCAGGCATCCTCAAACTGCGGCCCTCCAGCTGTTGGGAAACTACAACTACTATCATGCATTTATATAATCTATAACAGTGAGAATGATGGGAGTTGCAGTTTCCCAACAGCTAGAGGGCTGCAGTTTGAGGATGCCTGGTTTAAACCATATGGCGAACGAGTAAAGATCCAAAAGGATTCACGATTTAAGTTTCCTTCTGCGATCGCCTCCTCTCATGGAAAGATTAACTCTTTCAATGCCCTGTTCTGAAACTGTCTCGGTATTGCCTGCATGGTGAAGTATGCATTGGCGAGACACAGCAGAAGCACAGAGCCTTAGTAGCTGATAAATGTCTTCTGATTGCTTCCTTAAGTTTGCAAGTGGTGCAACCAACATATTGAACACGACACTGCAAACAAGAAATAAGATAAATGACAGTGAGTATTACAATTAATATATTGTTTAATAATATAGTTTTTACCAGTTTGAAAAGATTTGAAAGAAAAAGACTGGCTTAGTACTGTGCACCACAACATATGCATATTCCGTGTCAGCATATTAAACAACGAAGTTGAAGCAACCACGAAGTAGTATCAGAATAGGAGTAAAAAAGACTAGGGGCGACATGTATGATCGGGCTTTTCGCCTGTTTTTGGGAGTAAACTGCGCCTCCCGGCCCGAATCCCCCTGTCGGACGCAGGGATGCAGTGTTTAGGCGCAGCGTTGCCATTTCAGCTGCGCCCCGCATGAAGGGGCGGGCAATGGGCGCGGTGTGGGCGTTCCGGGGCGGGACGCGGCACATTCGAAAACTCCGAGGCATGTACGATCGCGGCTCGCCAAAGCGCTGCATTGCGCCGCGCTATGCAGCTCCGACAGGCAGACCTAGTCTTTTTTGGTCTAAATGCTCCGGCGGAGGCGAAGTGAAGCAAGAACGGAACATGAGGGGAAAGGGCTTTAAAGAAGATCGCAACAGAAATCTCGGCACTCAGCTCCGTGCAGCATGGAGTATGATTCAAAAAAAAATCGCCTTTATAAGGCGGAAAACATTCTCAGAAAAAAAAGCTCAAAACCGCAAAATTAAAAAAAAATAAAAAAAAAAAATCACTTTCCAAAAAATCTAGAACGGCGCAAATATTAAGAATTAGGATATTAGAAATTCCGGGAATACGTAATTCAAATTTGAAAGCTATTCTCATTGGTCGGCATAAACCAGCCAATCAGAATAGGAGTGACAGTGAACCATTAAAACCTATGGAGACTATTGAACCAATCAGAATTAAAGGCGGGACAGTTCAAAATACAGTAAAATGCAGAAAGGGGCTGATTGGCTGAGCTAGCGGGGGTTGGCTATCTCGACCAATCGAATTTAGGAGCGACAGGGACCCATTATAGCTTATGGAGAAGTTTGAACCAATCAAAATCAAAGGCAGGCCCAGTTCAAATACAGTAAAAATACTGAAAAGGCTGATTGGTTGAGCTAGCGGGGGCTTGGCTATCCCAGCCAAATCACAGCGCGAGTTACTTCTCCCATTGTAGTCTATGGAGAGAATCGGCGAATGCAATCTGGCTCTCAGCGCGTGCGGCATGGAGTATGAATAAAAAAAACATTTTTATTGTTGTAAAATATCCTTGATAAAAGAGCTCACATTCTATAAACATAAATCATTCTTCCCGAACAACCGTTTGTCGCCGAGACCGGCGCTTACATGGGAATTGCAATAGAGAGATTTGCCGGGAAATACAGTAATTCAAATTCTGTAAGCTTTTCTCATTGGTCGGCAAAAACCAGCCAATCAGAAAGGAGCGAAAAAGGGACCATTATAAGCTATGGAGGAGAATTGACCAATCAGAATAGGAGACAACAAAAGACCCATTATATCCTATTGAGAGTTTTGAACCAATCAAAATCAAAGGCGGGAAGTTCAAATACAGTTAAAAAGGCGAAAGAGCGGATTGGTTGAGCTAGGGGGGCTTGGCTTTTCCCAGCCAATAGAGCATGAGTTCTTCTCCTTTGTTTTACTATGGAGAGATCGGCGCAATGCAATCTCGGCGCTCAGCGCCGTGCGGCATGGAGATTAAAAAAATTTTTTTATTAAGTGTAAAACATTATCAGATAAAGCGCTGAAACCATCTCTAAAAATAAAGCAGTTAAATCCCTAACAACGCGTTTGTCGCCAAGACCAGCGCTACATAAGGAATTGCAATAGAGAGAATTGCCAGGAAATACAGTAATTCAAATAGTTTAAGCCCTTCTGATTGGTCGGCTTTAAACCGGGCAATCAGAATAGGAGTGACAGTGGCCCATTCTAACCTATGGAGGAGAATTGACCAACCCAGAATAGGAGCGACGGGCCCCATTCTAACTATGGAGAAATATTGCCAAATTCATATTCAAAGGCGGGACAGTTCAAAATACAGTAAAAAGGCAGAAAAGAGCTGATTGGTTAAAGTGGCGGGGGGCTCGTCCAGCTTAGCCAATCAGAGCGCAAGCTACTTTCTCATAGGGTTCTATGGGAAAAGAAATGCAGAGCGAGCTCTGTTTGTGATTGGCTAAGTTAAAAGAGGCGCTCCTATGGGTTTTCTAATGCAATCTGGAATAAAGCTGTACATGGCCGAAATCAAATGATAAGACTACAGAAGTTGTCCCGATGTGTATATAAAATGAATAATAATATGGGGGTAAAGAAAAAAAAAATTAAATCAATAAAATCCTGTTTATTTCTTTATTTTCGTTACACCAATACTTTTGACCCTTGCCAAACCAAAATAAAGAAATAAACCTGATTTTATTGAATTAATATTTTTTTTATTTACCCCTTTTTTATTTTCATTTTATATACACATCGGGGAAAACTTTGGCAGTATTATCATTTGATTTCGGGCATGTACGTTTTTTTTCAGATTACATTAGAAAACCCATAGGAGTGTCACTCGCTCCCCCATTGGTCCCAAATAACCGCGCCTCTTTTAACTTAGCCAATCACAAAAAGGCTCGCTTGCATTTCTTTTCCCATAGAACCCCTATGAGAAAGTAGCTCGCGCTCTGATTGGTTTAAAGCTGGACGAGCCCCCGCCGCTTCAACCAATCAGCTCTTTTCTGCCTTTTTTTCTTTTTTTTGAACTGTCCCGCCTTTGAATTTGATTGGTCAATATTTCTCCTTAGGTTAGAATGGGTCCCTGTCGCTCCTATTCTGATTGGTCAATTCTCCTCCATAGGTTAGAACGGGCTACTGTTGCTCCTATTCTGATTGGCTGGTTTATGCCGACCAATCAGAAGAGCTTAAACTATTTGAATTATTGTATTTCACGGCAATTCTTTCTATTGCAATTCCTTATGTAGCGCTGGTCTTGGCGACAAACGCTTTTGTTCGGGATTTAATGATTTATTTTTAGGAGGTTTCAGCGCTTTTTGATTTAAAGTTTTTACACTTAATAAAAATAATTTTTTTATTTTATACTCATTGCCGCACAGCGTGGAGCCGGAAATTTCATTGCGGCCGATCTCTCCATAGACTACAATGGGAGAAGTAGCTCGCGCTCTGATTGGCTGGGATAGCCAAGCACCCGCTAGCTCAACCAATCAGCTCTTTTCTGCCTTTGATTTTGATTGGTCCAAACTTCTCCATAGGATATAATGGGTCTTTGTCGCTTCTATTCTGATTGGTCAATTCTCCTCCATAGCTTATAATGGGTCTTTGTCGCTCCTATTCTGATTGGTCAATTCTCCTCCATAGCTTATAATGGGTCTTTGTCGCTCCTATTTTGATTGGTCATTTCTCCTCCATAGCTTATGGGTCTTTGTCGCTCCTATTCTGATTGGCTGGTTTATGCCGACCAATTTAGAAAAGCGTACGATTTTGAATTTCTGTATTTTCCCGGCAATTCTTTCTATTGCAAATCCGATGTAGCGCCGGTCTCGGCGGACCCAAACGCGTTGTTCGGAATAGAATTGATTTATGTTTATTGAATGTTTCAGCTCTTTCTCAGGAAAATTTTACAACTAATAAAAATTGTTATTTTTTATCATTTCTCATGCGCACGGCGCTGAGCGACGAGATTGCATTGCGCGAAACTCTCCATAGATACAATGGGAGAAGTAGCTCGCGCTTGATTGGCTGGGGTAGCAAGCCACCGCTCGCTCAGCCCAAAAGCTCTTTTCTGCTTTTTACTATTTTTGAAACTGTCCCGCCTTTAAATTTTGATTGGTCAATAGTTCTCCATAGGTTTTAATGGTTCCTGTCGCTCCTATTCTGATTGGCCGGTTTCTGCCGACCCAAAGGAATTTGCTTTCAGAATTTGAATTACTGTATTTCCTGGCAATTTCCTATATCATAATTCTTGAATTAGGATATTGGAAAGTGATTTTGTTTTATGTATTTTTTATTTTTTAGGTTTGAGCTCTTTCTCTGAGAATGTTGAACGCCTTTATAAAGGCGATTTTTGATTCATACTCCGCACCGACATGTGGAATGATTTCTTGCTGTTCTCCAGCCTGTCTCGCATCGGAACAGATTTTCGGCGCAGTCACTGCTGCGCCTAAGTCCCGCACTGCGCCCATGTCCCCGCACTGTGCCCCACACACTGGCGAGGCGCAGGGAACTTTTCCCTGCATGTATGAGCGCACCTCCTCGGACTGTGAATCATAGGCGCAGCGCCGCACTGCGCCCATGTCCCCGCACTGCGCCCCCCACCCTGGCGAGGCGCGGCGGACTTTTGCCCGCATGTATGAGTGCACTACCTCGGGCGGCGCATCATAGGCGCAGCGCCGCACTGCTCCTAAGTTGCGCACTGGCCTCAAACACTGGCCGGGCGCGGCGGACTTTACATAGTATGTATGAGCGCGCCCCAGTGCCGACATAAATCAGGCGCAGATTTGGCCGGAAAACCGGCGGAAAGGTGCGCCCCGACGTGGCGAGATTCATACATGTCGCCCTAGGTGACAAGTGCTGCCTTAAGGTTGGAGCCCTTTTCTTTAGCCCTTACTATGACTAAGGAAATTTCTTCCGAAACGCATTAGCATGTATATAGTGTCTGTGTCCACTTTTTTTCATGATTGGAATCTTTTAAACTATATGGAATAAAGTTTTGGAATTTTTTTATCTGAATACTCTGGATGATTGCTGGAAATATTTTCTCGTGTTGTTGATGTTTAATTAGAGGCGGCTTCTACTTCTCCGTGCACTCCAGAGGACTTTCACATTACAGGTGAGCTGACCATATGTATTTTGAGCCCTTTTCGCAACACGTTTGAGACCACCAGAAAAACAATTAGATAAAAGCAGATACAAGGTAAGTATAGGCAGGAATTTTGTAATAATATTAGAAATCTCAGAAAATTCTACACTAAAAGTAGTGGAAAATACTAGAGGGGATTTAGATGGACTATTAGAATTCACAATATTGTATTTGTTCTGTTTGTAGACTAAATGGTTACGATTACTTTTTAAAGCTATATTTTTGGCACGTTTAAAGGAGTTGTCTCCCTACAGAGTTTAGCATGAATGAAATACTCTGTCACTTCCTGGTTCAAACTGACTGTGATTTGCATAGAGCTCCTTGGTGTATTCAACTCTGTGTTTTCAGTTGCTAATTAGTTCAGATTAGCTCAGAAGCTTTCAGAAACTGCTTGCAGGACTTTTTATCTAATCCTCAAACAAAAGCCCTAATTAGAGTGTTTACTTTAGATAAATCAAGCTTTTTACTGCCCAGCAGCACAGAGGCTGCTGAGACCTGTGTGATGACATCACTCACTGCTTTCACATAGAACAAACAGCAGGGGGGAGAGATGTTTACAGGTCGGTTACTGAAGGAACTGAAATAGCCAGGAAGGTGAATAATTCACTTGTATCTCCTTAACAAAAACAGGGTGAAAAAAAGCAATATATTTGGAAAAATTCTTTATTTTGTGTTCCCTACAATTTGAAAGCTATTCTTTGTAGCGAGACAACCCCTTTAAGACTCCAGTTAGGATAATTTCTGGTTTTTAATCTCATTTCTATGTTATCACTTTCCCTCAAAAAATCTTTTAACTTTGTACAATTACGTCTTGCTCGAAGCATCTCACCCATAGGGATATTCTTTATAGTATGTTTAGGATGGCATGAACATGCATGTAAATATAAGCCAAATCTAAAAAAATCAATAGTGCAAGAATGGAAATGAAAAGTAAATTTCAATGACAAAGAATTATCATTAAAATAGTCTGACAAGTTCGGTATGGCCGCCACATCGCCCACCCCCCAAACAATGAGAAGGTCATCGATGTAGCAACCATACCAAACAATGTCAGAACCATACGGATTAGTATTTGAAAAAAGAAAAAATCTTTCCACCCTGCCATATAGATATTGGCAATAGATGGGGAAAATTTTGCTCCCATTGGGGCTCCCGTAGTATCCGACTAAAAACTTGTGCTGTGTAGACATAGCCTAACACTTGTGGGGAATCTTCTCTTATAACTCTGTGTGGTGTGCTGTTCCTCGGTTATTCCTATTAGAAATGTATTTCTGAATCTGTCAGCTGGGTGTTACCAATTAGGCTGTGTCCCTGCATAATCTGACGTTGTACAATCTGTGCTGACATAGTCACTGTGTACAGGGACACACCCCTTTAAAAGCTGAAATGGTAAGGGTATGTTCACAAGGCGTATTTGTGGGGCATACTTCGGTCCGCGTAATTGTGCCAAAGTACGCCCCACAAATACGATAACATTATAGCACTCATTAAGTGCTATGTATAACACTCGTATTTCCCTGTGTGTACTGTGTGCCTGTAAATATTTGATTTTTGTACTTACCGTAAAATCCTTTTCTCGTCTGATTCACTGGGGGCCACAGCACCTTGGGTATAGGCCCTTGCCCTAGGACGCAGACCCAACATGTTGGGCCCGCCTCGATGGCCTATATCCCTCCTGCTGACAGCGAGCTGATCAGTTGGTACAAAAGCCATGGCCGAGAGGAGAAATAAAAAAGAACCCTAATCCCATGGAGGAAAAAAAAAAAGTGAGGGAGGGACCTGTGTCCCCCATTGAATCGAACGAGAAAAGGATTTTACGGTAAGTACAAAAATCCAAATTTCACGCCAATGTCATTGGGGAACACAGCACCTTGGGATGTCCCGTACGGACTCTGGGAGGTGCTAGGCTGGGCTGCAAGCAGAGACGGCATGCGCTCTATGGCAGAAACCATAACCTGGGACAGTCTGGACAGGTTGCCCATTGCTAGTGAGAGAGCCTTGGCCCACTCCGGGGCCACCGACTCCTGACCGGAGGTGTTGGGCCCTGCGTCGGTCAGCTGAGGAGCAATGCAAAGGGTACAAAGGGCATTGGGCTGGCCACAAGAGAACTTATTGTGGCAACGGGCGCAGGCGAAATAAGTCGCCACTGCTTTGGATGCGGGGGGTTTTAACCCTTCATCCTTGGCGAGAGACATGGCTGCAAAGCGCGCGGGGCAGGGATAGATGGCCCAAAGCAGGCCAACTTATCACCCCAAGGTGCTGTGTCTTCCACGGCAGCCAGGGGATGCAGAAAACAGCCAGGACACTGAACGCTGGAAAATGGTGATAAGGCTCTGCCCCCAACACAGGCCCTGGCTGCTGGAGGTCCTGCCCCATCCTGGGAGGGGCCCAGACCCATTTGGGGCCACCCCCAGGGCGGTAAAAGCGAGGGGTGCGGCCTAGTTGTGGCCTAGACGCGGCCTAAGCCTCTGGATGCCGGGGGCTAAATTTGAACTCGCGGCCACGATAACACCAAGATACCGCATGGTTGCCCGAATGCCGGCGCAGCAGGCTAATCATGCCCCGCTGCGTGGTGCCGGCTGTGACCAAGCGGGGGAAAGTGCTGGGAAGCCCAGCACGACCGAGGGAAAAGTCGCTGGGGAGCAAAATGCTTGCCCGAATGCCGACACAGCAGGCCAACATGCCCGCTGCCTAGTGCCGGCTACAGCTAAGCAGGAGGATGTGCTTCTGCCCCGGGAAACAGGACGATGCTGGGGGGCCGCAGGAAAACGGATTCCCGTGGCCCTCCAAACCCACAGAAAGAAACGGAAAAAACTCCCAACTACCCCCAAAACGGAGGAAGTCAGGGTACTCACCTATCCGACATTTTCCGTTGTTGTGGCATCACCCCTTTGGTACCATGCACCCGGGGGTGAGGCTACTGAAGTCCGTAAAAAGGCAGCGGAGGCAGCAGGTGGCGAAAAGGAAGGCCAGCCAGCTAAAAAACTGACTGGTTTCCTGACGCCCTTAGGGGGGACAACATCATGGTAAAATTGCACTCTGATGACCCCTCTGATAGGTGAGAGCCAAAAGCTCTATCACCATTCCACAAGGTGGGAGCCAGGTGCTCAATCACATTCCAACAGGTGAGAGGCAGGTAATCAATAACCTCCTGCAAAGAAACAAAAAATAAACACTGCAGAGCTGTGGAGCAGTGTCTGCCTCCTGCGGACACTAGGCTGAAAATTGATCAGCCTGGCGTCAGCAGGAGGGATATAGACCATTGGGGCAGACCCAATACGTTACGTTCGGTAAACCTAGTGTCAGCCTCATAGGGCAAGGGCCTATACCCGAGGTGCTGTGACTACCAATGACATTGGCAAGAAGTGTCAAGTCACTTCTTTAGGGTGCTTACACAGAGAAATACTAAACTAATAGGAGGCAGGGCCATTGTGCTGTTGAAAGTACGTGTTTTCCAGTGTGCACTTTCAACAGCAGGCGTATTGTGGCATGTACCTGTGCACACCACAGAATGTTGTGTTAACATACCCTAGGGGCTTGTTCCCACGGCATGGGTTTTCAGTTGGTTTTACAGACGGTTTTTGCATTTGGAAACCGTCTGTCAACCGACTTTCAACCTTTTACACTGATTTTAATAGAAAATCCGTGTAGTAGTCCACACTGCATGGATTTTCTTTTGACACCCCCAGCGTTCCTAAAAACTTAGAACACGTTCAGTCTTCCGCCCAGTTTTTGGGCAGACGTTGAACATGTGGGTGGGAAGGTGGACGGCCGTGAATCCGCAAACCATGGGCAAAAGCCAAAAAGGAAAGGTCGGAAAATTTGACTGGTATTTTGTCTTTGCCGTGTAAATGCACCCTAACATCCACCTGATTCAGCAATACGCAATTGAGTCACATTATTATGATCACCAGCTAATGTCTAGAGTAACCATCGTGTACAGCAGGGACAGCAGCTAGACATGCTGGGAGTTAATCAATAGGGTCTCGTTTGGTTGTCACATGCATTTAGAACTATTATGCACCTTCATAGCCGACATTCACCTCTAAAGCTATGGCTACACAGTACTGGATTTTGGTTGGTATTTCAGCTGATTCAGTATTTTGAATCTAATGAAAATCTGACCGTACCCAGTGCTGTGTAGCCCTGAATGGAAAATCCGTGCTTTAGTCTACACAGCTTGGATTCTTTACTGAGGGTTTCCAAAAACTAAAACCGTCTGGCGGAATATAAAACATGTTGCATAGTCCGCCGGACCAATGTCTGAATCCAGCAACCCCAATGTACTAGGCCACCGAGAAACTGAAATCCGATCATGTTTTTTTTTTTACACAAAAACGTGCAAACAAATGCTGGTGTGGCGCGGTCCAGCAATGTGAAAATGCCTTCAGATTTTGGACGTCATTTTCACAGGGATGTGTGGACATAGGCTGACATCAATGGCATGTGGTGTTTCGCAGTTTCCAGATGACTCATTCACAATGGTTCTATTTGTCCACTCAGGATACACCACAGCAGCTCGCCAATAGTTCACAGACTGAGCACTTTCAGAAATACTGCCAGCCTTAACTCGAAAGCCAATAATGATCCACTTTTTGCAACTCTGATAAATCCCCCTTTTTACCCATGACAGCAATGAGATTTATGTGCACAGACAGCCTATTGCACATCTTATATACCCACCAAGCCATGACATGTGACTTCATTTATGAGATACATGCTGTCAGCATCGAAGTGGTCATAATAATGTGATTATTGTCACACTGTATATTTCTAGAAGGAATAACAAAAGAACAGCTCAACACAGAGTTATAAGAGAAGATGCTCCAGAATTGTCATTTCACAGGGAACACAAGGATTTACTAAAACAGACATGTCAGAAACTGTCACAGGTTCTGTTTTGATCTTCCTGACAAAGCCCCATTTTTTAAATCTGACATGTGACGCAGTGTAAGAATAACTTTTTGATACTTTTGGTGCATACAATCCTTGTTTATTTGTGTAAAAAATCTAAATATTGTGAACATTTTGAAAAATTTGCCATTTTCAAACTTCAAAAATTTCTGCATGTAAGACAGATAGTTATACCACTCAAAATAGTTTATAACTAGCATCTATCATATGTCTACTGTAGGTAGGCATCATTTTTTTTTATTACATTAGGGGGCTTAGAAATTTAGTAACAATTGTTCACATTTTCAAGAAAATTTTGCACGATTGATTTTTTTTTTTAGGGGAGTACACTTCTGATGTGATTTTGAGAGGCCTGTATGTTACATACCCCGATGAATGACTCCATCTAAGAAACGACACCCCTTGAAGTATTTAAAATAGTGTTTAGGACATTTATTAACCCATTAGATGTTTCACAAAAATTAAAGCAAAGTGAAGGTAAAGTTGGAAAATGTCACTTTTTTTTGCAGATTTTAAATTTGTATCCATTTTTTCACTGGAACACGG
The DNA here is from genome assembly GCA_025379985.1 of Phyllomedusa bahiana. Lineage (NCBI taxonomy): Eukaryota > Metazoa > Chordata > Amphibia > Anura > Hylidae > Phyllomedusa > Phyllomedusa bahiana. Next base: position 99,630 of record JAODAL010000664.1, read on the forward strand.
TAGATGTAACCTGGGAAATGCAACTCATCATCGATTTCCCCCAATTCTGCCATTTTTAGAGATATTCCATATGTGGCCTTAGTGCACTATTTAGCTCAACCACAAGCCTCAGAAAAGGAGGAGCACCTACTGGACTCTGGGGTCTTACTTTCAATACGATTTTCTTTAGGCACCATTCCAAGTTTGAAGGCGCTCTTTAAACACCCCTAAAAAGACCCCATATTGGAAACTACACCCCTTAAGGAGTATATCCAGGGGTGCAGTGAGTATATCAACCCCACAGGTATTTCCCAAGAAATTTTTCCAACAATCAGCAATTTAAGCTGAAAATGTTTAATTTTTACAAGGAATCCTGGAAAAAAAATAAACCAAAATGTATTAAACAATCTCTTCCAAGTTGGGAAATATCCTATACATGGGTGTAAACTACTGTTTGGGCCATGGCAGGGCATGCAATGGAGGTAGAGCTATTTAGCTTTTGAAACGTAGATTTTGTTGGGTGCCATGTTGCATTTGCAAAGTCCCCAAAGTACTAGAACAGGTGAAACCTTCCAGAAGTTGCCCCATTTTGGATTCAATGCCCCTCATGGATCTCATCTAGGGGTTTATTGTGCATTTTGGAAGCACAGATGTTCCATAGTTTTTAGCATTGGGCCATGAAAATGGAAAAAAATGCAGTTCTACCATTGTTTTTTGTGCCTCATTTTTACAGCTTTCGCCATGTGGTATAAATAACAGGATAACTTTACTTTGGAGGTCGGTATAATTGCAATGATATAAATTTTATATAGGTTTGATTACTTTTACACAATAGAAATGCGTTTATAAAAATTGCGTTTTTATGTCTTCAAATTCTGATAGAGATAACCTTTTTTAGGGTGAAGAAAATACTGTGATCCTAGTAGTGTTTTTTATTTTTAACAGCGCTCACCGTGCAGTATATATGACAAGTTAGCTTTACTCTGTGGGTCGATAAGATTATGGAGATAACCAATTTATATAGTTTTTTTTATGTTTAAGCACAAAAAAAAAGTGTTTTTATTGTGTAAAACAATATTTATGCATTGCTCTCTTCTGAGAGCCATAACTTTTTTTTATTTTTTTCGTATCGAGAGCTGTTTAAAGGCTTTTTTTTTTTCGGGATTAACCTGCGTTGTAGTTGGTACCACTTTGGCATTTATATGACTTTTTGATCGCTTTTTATTCCATTTTATAAGCTGTGGGATCAACAAAAATCACAATTCTGTAACTGTTTTTTTTTTTTATTTTTTTTACACCATTAACATTACAGATACAATAGAGACAGTAAAATAGCAAACGGGTATGTACGGGGCCCCCTATGGTAATTGTCCCCAAATACTATGCTGGCTGTGCCTACAGGGCATGGCTTGGCATAGTGACATCACACACAGCCTGGGAAATTTTTTTTTATAAATCCCAGGCCCGTGAGGGGGCTCCCTCCTTCTTCAATTTTCCCGAGCGCCGTGACGCAATACAAACTTTCAAATCCTTAAAACAAAAAAGGGAAAAACGTAGCTCACCTGGGATGCAGGGATGAAAGCATGTTCGCCATCAAATCATTAAAAGCTCACCACCTTGCGGCTTCCTGACTCAGGGCCACGAGCCTTTTCACATATTAAGACAGGAAATCCCAAATTTTAAAAAATAATTTTTTGACGAAGGTTAAAATGATTGCCCAAAAAGCAGTAAAACTAAGGAACCTATTCCCCAAAATGGGTTTTTTAAAAAAATGCAACCCATAAACATGGTTAACTGCAATTTTTTTACTCTTGGCAAGAAAAGATGTAAGATCTGTAAGTATACCATGAAAAAAGAGCGTTTTGGGAGGGAAATGTAAAAAATAGATAAAACCTACAAAAGAAATAATTAAAAAACTGCATTCGGATTAAATTTTAAAAAAATAATTTTCTTTACAAATTTTCAATAAAATGATTGGGCCGATATCCCCAAACTAAAAAATGCAAATATCGAAACATTTTGGGGTTTTCAAAAAAAGGGGCCCCAAACCCTTTCCATTCCCGGTGCGGTTTAAAACTTTTTAAATCCCCTGCAGGACAGTTCAAAAACTTCCCTTGTTCCCGGGATGGAAAGGGGGGGAATGCCCAAACCCAAAGGGGGTGACCCGGTTAAAGCCAAGTGCGGGAAAGCGCGAGGCTTCTGGAAATTTTAATTTAAAACGAGAAAACACCTCAGGGGTTAAAATTCCCAAAAAATCTGCCTTTTTAAAAATATTGAAGGGGGGAACATTACTTTGACAAGGGTTTTTTTATGAATTTAAAAAAAAACAAGGAATGTATTGAATGTATGGATATGTACATGTTTTAAACATGTTTTAGATGTAAGGGGAAATGACGTACACAGATACACGCCTCCCCTTTTCTCTATTTATTGTGATTGTTTGTTAGTTAATATGTTACCGTGATCAAGGGCGATGTATACTGCCTGAAACGTGTTGGTTTTTAACTATTATAGGGTACCCTCCGAATTTTATTAAATTTATCAAATAATAACAGCGGGTTTAAATCACTACCCCCAGCTTTGATACTTTTTGGTTTGTGTTGGTGTCGTGGCGGTGGGGTATCTTCCCTTAGACCCATCCGTGGCCAATGCAGCATGGGGCCAGTTGTAAAATATGGCTGGTCCCATAACATGATCGTGCGGGCACCACTTGAGAGCCCAAACAATGTCCAGCACATAATGGTATGTCCAATGTTGGGAAGGGGTTAACACAGGGCCGCCATTAGGGGGGTAGAACCCCTACTGCCGTATGGGGCCCGGCCAGAATGTGAAGCAAGGGGGGGCCCGCCATCGCCGACCGGCCCTGCCCCCTTGTTTCACAGTAAGGGTACAGAGATTAGACCGTAGGTTTCTGCTCTCTGACCATATCAATGGTAGGGGGCTGTCGGAGGGGCCCCCGCTAAAAGTTAAGTTAAACCACAATGGGTTTAACATTAACAGACTGAGTTTCCTTACTTCCTGCATCACTCCTGCAGGAAGGGAGCAGTCCCCCCCTCCCCTCCCTCTGGCTGCCAGGAGATCAGTGACACCTGCTCACAGGGCGGGACTCATGATTACTTTAGATGATTGTCACCCGCAGCCAGAGGGAGGAGGAGGGGCCAACTGCTCCTTTCTTTGCAGGAGCTGATGCAGAAGTAAGGAAACTCAATCTGTGTATTGTAAACCTATTGTGTTAACAAAAACTTGCAGCGCGGGCCCCTTTTTTTATGGCAGGCCACTTAAAAGTCCTGTGGAGCCGCACGGGAAGGGCCCCAGGATGTGGGCCGCACTAAAGGGCCCCAGGGATGTAAGGGCCGCACTGAAGGGCCCCAGGGTGGGGGGGCCGCACTGAAGGGCCCCAGGGATTGGGGGCCCGCACTGAAGGGCCCCAGGGATGTGAGGGCCGCGCGCTGAAGGGCCCCAGGGATGTGGGGGGGCCGCACTGAAAGGCCCCAGGGATGTGGGGGGCCGCACTGAAGGGCCCCAGGGATGTGAGGGCCACACTGAAGGGCCCCAGGGATGTGGGGGCCGCACTGAAGGGCCCCAGGGATGTGGGGGCCGCACTGACGGGCCCCAGGGATGTGGGCCCCGCACTGAAGGGCCCCAGGGATGTGGGGGCCCCGCTCAAGGTCCCTGGGATTTGTGGGGCCCCACTGAAGGCCCCAGGGATTTGCTGGACCCTGCTCAACCCAAAAATTTGCGGGGCCCCAAAAATTTCCCAGGGGCCTTGAGCGGGGTCCAGCAAACCCCAAGGACCTTGAGTGGAGCCCCACACGGCTGGGGGAGAGGAGGCCCTTAAAAGAGCCCCACACAGCAGGGAGGTAGGGAAACTTGAGTGGGCCCCACTCAAGTTTCCCCATGTGGGGCCCCACTCAAGTTCTCTCTCTACCAACAGGGGGGCCTAATACCTGGCTACCACCTACAAGGGACTCTATAAAACTAACGACCAGTGCACCAAAGAGGTAATTATACTATTTGGGCACTATGGATGGAGGATTTGTACATAGGGGTTTGATACCGGTGAGATTATGATAAAGTGAGGATCTCAGGTGTTTTGTGTTGTGAATTCTGCAGGGACGAGTCCCTGGCCGGAGAATCTTCATGGTGACCTGGACCTGATGGAGAAGAAAAGGGAAGTGAACGACTTTTATCAGACTCACCTGGAGTCACTAAATGTAACTGCACTGTAAATCACTTATATCTGCCACTAAGGGCCACATGTAGGAAAACTGTCTAGATGTAGACTTTCTTTGTTGCCCAAAGCAACCAATCCGTGCCCACTTTCATTTTTTATAGTGCTCTGAAAAAAAAAATGCTGGGAACGCTGATTGGTTACTATGGGCAACAAAGTGAGATTTAGACCTAGACAGTTTTCATACAGTCCCCCTATATAGTCAGTGTATGGTGGTAATATTGGTGTTATTGTATTGGGGTTATATTTCAGTAACAGCATTGTGGCATCATTCTGCATCTCTATAGTGGAGATATGTGGTGATGATTGTTGCGGTTTACTTTGTTTTTTGTATATTGTTGTTAATGGTAATATCGCCCTTTTAGTTAACACTGGTTTAGTCAGTAACATCATAGTAGTATTAGTTTACCATACATAGTGGGTATGTGGCGTATTTTTATTATTTGGTCTTTTGTTTGGTTATATTGGTCTTGGTATGCTGGTTTGGTCAGAATATCGTGGTGACATGTGGAATTTGCTGGCCCTTGTATACACAATATAGATAAACTGTATGCTGGAAAATTCAGCAAGAACTCAGTCCAAAGACAACGGCGCACTGGCATCTCTTTTTTTTTTCTGGGGTTGGATTGTAGGACGTGGTTGGTGGGGGGCGGGGCAATTGGGTTGACAGGGGGCGGGATTAACAGGGGGGCCCAGGCGCTTTAACTGTAGGGGGCCCTGAAATTTCTGATGGCGGCCCTGGGTTAACATTAACCTTAGCCAAAGACATATTTCAGTTTGCAGGACCAACAACAAATATACATGCTGGGAACCTATGTTTTCTGGGCTACAAAAAAAACCCACTGATCAAAATCTTGTGCATGCTTAACATTTTTTAGCCTTGGATGACTGCTATTGTTTCCTGCATATATATGTATCCTGCAAAAGTGGTAAAAGGTTGACAATTTCCTTAGCAGATAATGTATCTGGTAGCAATAGGCTGTGTCTACACAGCTGTCTATACCGCTGGCCCGGTACATTGACTGTATGGGAATCCAATGGGAATCCGCCAGAAGATATAACATGTTCTATCTTCCAGCGGAGAGCTGGGGGTTTAGAAATGCCACAGTAGAAAATCTGTGCGGTATAGACTACAGCACAGATTTTCTATTGCAGTCTATGGGGCACTGGTAACAGTCGGATTTTCAGCTGATTCTAAATACTGAATCCGCCGAAAATCCGACCAGAAACCAGTGCTGTGTAGACATAGCCATAGACTTTTTACAATCACAGCAAATGTATGTAGTTGTATTTAATGATCTAAATTTGAAAATCACAGTATAGACAGAATATTACAAGATTGTTGGTTTGAACAGAATATTTGTGTCTGTTGACAATACAAGGCCTGGTCTACATCTGTGTTGGAGCCTTCAGCAAAGATCCACAGCAGATAGTCCATGGGTTCAAATGGATCTGGTTCCAACTCTGTGACGGAGACTCCGTAAGGAACACCAGGTGCCATTGACGAGAGAGGTAAACATTTGACCGACACGCCACAGTATATATACCAAAAGAAGATGTGGTAAATCTGCTAGAAATGTAATAAAAAAATGTTTTTATTGATATATCATTAAAAGTACAATAAATATAAAAGGTATTTAAAATATGAATGATACACAAACAAAAGGTAGACAGGCTAAAATAACATGATATGAAACGTACATATACAAATAGATTAGGTGTAATCTGAACAGGAAATCATAAAGCCAAGATATGTAGGATTCAGGACTCATGTGTGACACACTACAATAAAGCAGCGCACCGCGAAAATGAACCTCGGGCTAACAAATGTGTCTCTAAAACAACAATTCAGCGAACCCTACTGCATATGGGGCTAACTGGTAAAGCATTGCTTTCTCTGATGAGTCATGTTTTTTGCTTCATTAAACGGATATATGTTGGCGTGTCAGGCAAAAAACATCAGAGGAAAAAAAAACTGCAACCATTGCTGGAAGAACACAAATTAGCAGGGGTAGCATTATGTTCTGGGGAATGTCTTAGTAGCATTTTCTAGGTCCACTCAACCATATAGAAGACACTCTCAACCGATATTTTGGTATGAATCCATCCTGGCAGATCACGTTTACCCCTACATGCTGATTATCTTCCCTTGGGCAGATGAGATCTTCCAGCAAAACAACATGACATAAAACATAGCTAGAAATATCTGAGATTGGTTGACAGAATATGACCAAGACTTCCAGGTACAACCCTGGTCCTTGAATTCCTAAGACTAGAAACCAATTGAGCATCTCTGGAGCTGTTGCTCATTACTATGTGACTCAATTGTGTGTATTGTAAGAGAATAAGCTATAAAATTATTGATTTTTTTTATTTATTTGCACTGTTTGACTAATTACTAAGGAGAACAGAGGATGGGAGTAGAGTGACAGCACCTGGGATTTGAACACTCAGTAGCTGCCTAAGAGGAGAGGTGATGTCTGAGCATGTCTGACAGGAGTGAGGAGCTCTCAGCCCTGGTCGTATCCCTTGGAGACGAGTTGTAAACAATGGATCACTAAAGGAGCAGCTAAAACAAAAATAGTACAGAATTTTTTATAATGGTGAAAATGTTTATTATTTAGTTTGCAAGTTTCCCACGACAATTTTGCTTCGTGGCAAAACCCCTTTAAAGGACGTGTCATCAGAAAGTGATATATTGTTTAATTAATCTTTTTTTTATTTGTTTTTATTGAAGTTTCATCACAAACAATAAGCAATTCTCTTATCAGATACAATAAGGTTAACTCATGATAAATTCACACAGTAAACGTTAAACAGGTAAATTAGAATGTGTTTGCAATATAGATATCGGAAACTTCCATTTTAAAATGTTCAATAATATGAATAAACCAGTAATGAAATACATTTTTCAATCTTTTGCCTCAGTGGTTACTCAGACAAAACAAACCAGATAAGCTTTTATAAATTCACATCTTTCATTTCCATTAATTCACAGAAAAAAAGCAGCACTCCTAATATTAAAAAAAACGCGGGGTGCTAGCAGAACAAAGGAGCTTGGCAAACAGCTCCATACAATTGGTAGACAAACAAAGAACTTCCGCAGCACTCTTCAGGGTGGTGTAAAAAATGTGAACCGTTTATTCCCACATATCACAGTGCACTTGAGAACGGTTCTTTGAGGGAGCCGAAACGTCGGTCTTGTGATATGTGGGAATAAACGGTTCACGTTTTTTACACTACCCTGAAGAGTGCTGCGGAAGTTCTTTGTTTGTCTTTCATTTCCATTATGTAGATACGGTTTGAGAGAGTACTGAGTGCCTTTCCCTACCCACAATGTTCTGATAGGCCAAAGAGTTATACACAAAGAGGTCTTTAAACCTTATTTATTTTCATGTATACATTTATCAGTAATATGGATTAGTTTAGATTCATGTAAGTAAGGCTAGATACCGTGAACAAGGGCGCCTGAACACGCCCGAAACGCGTCGGTGCTTTATCCCTGTCTGTACCCTCCTATTTGTGCCTTCACTTCAGTAAATGTGGCTTAAGATTATCCATCGCTGGACCCATTGTTTTCCTTTTGAATTTAAGGCTAGATAACAATCAGTAGCTATCCATATTGGAATTTGGTGGATTTCTAACATTAGGACGTATTAAAAACGGGTTTTGTCCTCCTAGCTGCCTTTCAAAGCACCTTCATTCATGTTTTTTGATTATTTTTTCTACGAATTTTTGATTATTTCTTTTAAAAATTTTCCGTATCAGTATTTGAAGAAAACTGAAGTTTTCCAGCTTTTACTTCGGCCACTAGCCTAATAGGCACTTCACATTGTCATGTTTTCATGGCAGGAAGTGGACCCACTGTGCCATGACCATCTGGTTCTAGACAGGGCCTTTGGTGGTAAGGATGTCTAATCCCCAGTGGCCACCAGGTGCTAATCCAGAGCAGTACCCAGCAGTGGCAGCTGACCAGGAGAGTGAAAAGTGCCAATGCAGGCATTACACTGAGAGGACCAAAACAGAAGACAAGGGGCCAGGAGACATGTCAGGTTTGTAACAAGGAGACAAGCCAAACGTACAGGAAGGCCTCAAACAGGGCCGCTCCTAGGGGCGGGCAGGGCGTGGGATCGCCCGGGGCGCCGAAGCTCCGCTTACCCGAGGGGGGCGCCACCTGCCTCGCCCGCCCAGAGGATTGCCCCTGACTCTGCGTGACTATTTTATAACAGTCGCACAGAGCCAGCAGTTGCCGGTACAAGGAGGAGGCGGGACGGATCGACTGAGCGTGATACATACACAGAGTCGCAGGGGGCGCACGGCTTTCACCACGCCCCCTGCGACGCTCGATCTCCTCGGCTGCCAGCTCTGCCGCCGAGTGAATCCCTGGGAGCTGCGTGCAGCGTAAGCAGCGTGATGACGTCACGCTGCTTACACCGCTCAGCAGCTCCCACCGCTGAGCAGCTCCGGACCGGGACGCGGGGACCCAGGTGAGTACTTTTTTGTTATTTTAGAATTACTTACAGGGGCATCACTGGCTACAATGGGGGCACACTGGCTACAAGGGGGGCATCCTGGCTACAAGGGGGGCACACTGGCTACAAGGGGGGCATCACTGGCTACAATGGGGGCATCACTGGCTACAAGGGGGCATCTACTGGCTACAAGGGGGGCATCTACTGGCTACAAGGGGGGCATCACTGGCTACAAGGGGGCATCCTGGCTACAATGGGGGCATCCTGGCTACAGGGGGGGCATCACTGGCTACAAGGGGGGCACACTGGCTACAAGGGGGACACACTGGCTACAAGGGGGACACACTGGCAACAAGGGGGACACACAGGCTACACGGGGGGCACACTGGCTACAAGGTGGGCATCACTGGCTACAAGGGGCATCACTGGCTACAAGGGGGCATCACTGGCTACAAGAGGGGCATCACTGGCTACAAGCGGGGCATCACTGGCTATAAGCGGGGCATCTACTGGCTACAGGGAGGGCATCACTGGCTACAATGGGGGCATCATTGGCTACAATGGGGGCATCACTGGCTACAGGGGCATCTACTGATAACAGGGGGCATCACTGGCTACAAGGGGGGGCATCTCTGGCTACAAGGGGGGCATCTACTGGCTACAAGGGGGGCATCTCTGGCTACAAGGGGGGCATCTACGGGCTACAGGGGGCATCTACTGGCTACAGGGGGCATCTGCTGGCTACAGGGGGCATCTGCTGGCTACAGGGGGCATCACTGGCTACAGGGGCATCAACTGGCTACAGGGGGCATCACTGGCTACAGGGGGCAGAACTCGCTACAATGGGGGCACACTAGCTACAAGGGGGGCATCACTGGCTACGGGGGGGCATCACTGGCTACAAGGGGGGCATCACTGGCTATGGGGGGCATCACTGGCTATGGGGGGGATCACTGGCTACGAGGGGGCATCTACTGGCTACAGGGGGCATCAACTGGCTACAGGGGGCATAAACTGGCTACAGGGGGCATAAACTGGCTACAGGGGGGAACCTATTGGCTACAGGGGGGCATCTACTGGCTACAGGGGGCATCTACTGGCTACAGGGGCAATCTACTGGCTACAGGGGGCAATCTACTGGCTACAGGGGGGAATCTACTGGCAACAAGGGGGCATCTACCTCGCTATACTACATGGCACTACATGGCACCATATGAGGTGCTATAGATGGGGAGTTTGTATAGAGATAGGAATTGGTTGGGAAGTGCTGATAAAGTGAGGAGTCTTAAGATATTTGTTTTGTAAATTTTACAGTGAAGAGTCGGGAGTAGTCGTCATGGCGTCTGGGAGAGATGGAAAAGAAGAAGAGAAAGAGAACAACTCTTCAGAGACGTCTCCTGTGAGTCACTAGATATGACTTTACTGTAACCGTTTATATATCTGCAGAGCCTGTGTACAGCTGGTATCCACCACTGTATGCTGGTAATATTGGCTGAAGTATAATGGTTTGTATTCAGTAATGGTCAGTTTGTATTATTCAGTCACTATGTGGTGGTGATATGTGGTCACGGTGTTGCTGTATTTGGTCACTATGTGGTGATATGTGGTCATGGTGTGGTAGTATTATTCGGTCACTGTGTTGGTGATATGTGGTCTTAGTGGTCTTGGGATTCTGGTTGGTGCAGCAGTGTTATTTGGTAACTGTATGACTATTATTTAGTAGTTTTATATGTAGCACATTGTGGTAAAGCTTTCTGTATATTTTGGCTTTGGTTGATGGTGATGCACTGTGTTTCATTATGGCCTATTATGTTACATAGGGGTGGGGGCAAAATTTCTTCACCTCGCCCTGAGTGAAATTTAGCCTAGGAGCGGCCCTGGCCTCAAAGAGGCCAAGGTGCAAAACATACAGACTAAGAACAGCGGACAAACAAGGTACTGAACACACAGAACAGAGACTAGATATAGAACTAGGGGCAAGGTTCAGAACACTGACTAGCACTCTAGAAAGGATACAGACAAGGAGCAAGACAGGGCTAAAGCTAAGAACAAAGGCCAGGAACCAGAAAGACAAAGATCCAACAAAACACAGACCAGATAGTAAAGAGTGAAGTAAAACATCACAGGAACAGACTCGAAAAACAGAACAGACCAAAAACCAAAAGACAGACTAAACAGAGATCAGGCCCATAGGTGAGGGTGAGACTGCTTAATAAAGCACCAGGTGGAAGAGGATTGGCTAGAGAAGACACCCCCAGCTGAACCCACATAGGCTAAATCCCAGCAGGATGCGGACGCGCCTCCCCTAGTAGCCAAGAGGATCTGAGGCAGCCACAGAGCATACAGCATGGCAAAAAAAAAAAAACAGGAAAAGCCCCAAGGCAAATGCAAAGTAAGTCACCAACCGCCAAACCAGCAGGCAATGGCGTGACACACATTCTGTAGAGAAAACTTTTCCGCAGTCTCCTCATTATCAGCACAGGCAGGATTACACTGAAAAGTGACACTAATGTGTATAGATAAGTGCTTGTTTTGTGTAATTGTGTAAGTTACTGAAAGGAAACGTTCCTCATAAAAGTTTTTGTTCATTTATTTATATTATTTTGACTTTCTCTGTATTAGATCTTTAGATGTTTTGGTTTATTTTGTACAATGTTCAAGCCATGTTTTATAAAATAAAGTAGTACACATAAAAGTGGATATGTCAGTCACAGATATGAAGTGCATATAAGTACATGGAGTGTGGGAGATACTGTATAATGAAGATGAAAGCAAGAGTGGCCATAAAATTGGTAGGTAAGCTGTCACATCAGAGGAGGATGACTGCCACCCAGCCCACTGTCCCTGCCTACTTTGCGTGCTGCCCTAGATGGCAGACCCCAACTGGACGACAGTCCCTACGCTACTAAGTGCAGGGCCGTCAGATAAAACACAGAGTCAATCAGTCCGGGTCAAAACGGTGCGGTAACGGATAAGCCAAGAAACGTAATCCAAGTGGAAGGTCAGAAACAAGCCGGGTCCAAACACGATCAGGAGCGCAGTACAAAAACGGAGGCAAAAGCGAGGTCAGAAACACAGGAAGACAACTCTACACAAGACTCACAGGGAAAACAACAAGGGAACACCTTTGACAGGCAAAGCCTGGAGGAACTGGGGAGGTTTAAAAGGTCTGCCCGGACACCGCCCCCGCAGCTGATTGGTGCGGCATCCGGGCCCTCCGATTGGTCCTGAGAGCTGTCACTCCTGGCTCAGGAGCAGCACCTCTCCCAGGGAGTGGTCTGAGGGCACACCTATTAACCCTCGCAGGTCGTTGCGTTAAACGGGTGGAAGGCTGCCCAGATGAACGTATCCTGACATAAGCTTAAGAAGATGTATTTAGGACACGCTAAAATTTGTGGATGTTGGGAATCAATCTAATTCCAGGGTAGCGCGTTCCAGAGAATTAGAACAGCACGAGAGAAGCATTGAAAAAGAGACCAGAACTTCTGAATTATAGAAGATTTAAGTCTTAGATAGTTGGCAGGAGGGCCGGAACAATGGTAGGCGAAGTTAGGGTGTTACTTCATCCCAGACAGGAAGGGTGTGCAAGGAAGCATGGATGGGGCTGCATTTTCCCATTGGGGGGGGGGGGGGCACTATGTGCCTTATTTGCCTAGGGCACCAGAATACCTTGTCCCAGTCCTGATTGGAAGAAAGTATAGCCTGGCTAGACAGAGATGAGCAAGGAGATGCAGCACTGTGGAGAACATTTAGCTTGTATACTATAATGGATGAATAAAGTGCAGTGACTGGGATAAGGCAGAGGCAGTGGTGTGTAAATTTATATTACAGAACCGTATACAGAAATATACACATTGGTCGACATGTATGATTTTTGGTGCTTAGACGCCAATTTAATTGCGCTTAATAAAAGTGTAGCATGTGCCTGAATTTATGAACACGGTCTACTGTGGGTCTTACATCAGGCGCATTCTAGCACAGAAATGTCACTTCTGGCTCAGGTAAACCACTTTTAAAGTGGTCTACCTGTTCCAGCAGCAATGCGCCTGGAATTGCCGTACTGAAACTATAAAGCTATAGCTTCGTACAGTTCTAGTGCATCCCGCCTCCCACATGCCCCCCGAAATCAGGCGCATTACAAAGTGCAGCGGGCGCTCTGTAATGTGCCTGAAATTGGCGTGCGGGCGTCTTCACAATATAGTGAATAGGGCTGCTCTAGATTTCGGGCTGAAAAGATGCCAGACTTTTGATGCAGCCCCGTTCATACGTGGTCCCCATTGTGTGGTATGTATCAATTAGTCATTCTCCTAACAGGTACTGTATGCATGGTCTAGCCCACCAGGAGATCCTCCAAAGTGCCCAAACCCTGACAGAATAATGTACCCTAGAGAAAAAATCCACATCTTTGTCAGAGCTTCCCTTTAGAACCTCTGTTGCAGATTCTGTCAAGAATTACAGAAAAACTTGCACTGATTGCCGTTTTATTTTTTTTGTAGTCAGGTGCCTTTATTGTACATGATTTTCTGGACCTGACGACACCTCTGCAATGGAGGTTTTGAATGGAACCTCTGACACAGATGTGAACCGGGTCTAAGGCTATGTTCACACGGCTTAATTGCGGGACGTAATTACGCCCCGCAATTACGCCGTGTGGACGGGGGCGGGGCGGGAGCGGGGGAGTGAGCGGGGGGCCGGCACTTCGCCGGCCCATTGACTTGAATTGCCAGCGGCGCGTATACGCCGCTAGTAATTCACATGTCAATTATCTCCCCACCCGGCGGCTTCGCCGAGCGGGGAGAGGAGACGTAATCCATAGTTCTCTATGAGAACTGTGAATTACCGTAATGAATGGGCCGTTTTCGGCCCGTAATTGGCGCACTCCGGCGCGTAATTACGGACCGAGATACGGCCCATTTTAAGCCGTGTGAACATAGCCTAATACATCCAAGCAGCGCCGGACTGGGAATAAAAATCAGCCCTGGCACAAAACCTCCACCAGCCCACATACAATATCCTCTTAAAAAATTCCCCTTGTTCTTGCACCTCGCCACTTTCTAAAATAAACTACACTCTAAAGCTGCTTTCACACGGAGAGTTTTTGATGCATTTTTGATGCGTTTTTGTGCAGAAAGGCAGAGCAGTTAATGCTGAACATTTCTACACAAAAAATGCACCAAAACCGCTCCGTGTGAAAGCCCCCTACACACAAGCAAGAAAGAAACCGTGGTGCAGAGAAACCCCTCATCACTTGCTTTACAATCAGGGACAAGCCCACACTGACACTACATAAGCACCAACATAACCTACAACCCCCCCAATCATATCCCCAGTAGTCAGGTCACCATCACATGAACACAGCACTGACTCAACACAGAAATAAAATGACCCTGACAGCAGGGACTCACAGGAGACGTCATCTCTGATGGGAGTTGTTCTCTTCTCCTTTTCGTCTCCTTCTGGCCCAAACCTACATGACGTCTTCCCTGATGAGTTGTTCCCTTCCATTTCTTTCTTTCTCTGTCCGGTACAGCATGCAATGTCTTCTTCTAGTGGCCACTACTCGTCTCTGTAGAATTTACCACAAATACATCTTAGACTCCTCTCTTTTCCAGCACTTTTCCTATCAATTCCCCAAACAGCGTATGTTAGACCCGAAAAATTAGAAATTAAAAAATGTCAGATAAGTGGCATGTAAATAGGTAGACCCCAATTAGGTAGGTAAACAGGGTCTTCCTCCATTAATTTGGTAGGTAGACAGGGCCTACCACTGTAATTAGCCCCCAGTAACTAGCCAGGTAGCTAGGGCTGCCCCCAGTAACTAGCCAGGTAGCTAGGGTTGCCCCCAGTAATCAGCCAGGTAGCTAGGTCTGCCCCCAGTAACTAGCCAGGTAGGGCCAGGGGCAGTAATTAGCCAGCTAGGGCCAGTATGTAGGCAGTCAGGGCCAGTATGTAGGCAGGCAGGGCCAGTATATAGACAGGGCCACTTATAGGCAGACAGGGCAGGCATATAGGCAGACAGGGCAGGTATACAGCTAGACAGGGCAGGTATACAGCTAGACAGGGCTGGTATACAGCTAGACAGGGCTGGTATACAGCTAGATAGGGCAGGTATAGAGGTAGACAGGGCAGGTATAGAGGTAGACAGGGCTGGTATATAGCTAGGCAGGTATACAGGGCTGGTATATAGCTAGGCAGGTATACAGGTATACAGGGCTGGTATATAGCTAGGCAGGTATACAGGTAGCCAGGGCTGGTATATAGCTAGGCAGGTATACAGGTAGCCAGGGCTGGTATATAGCTAGGCAGGTATACAGGTAGCCAGGGCTGGTATATAGCTAGGCAGGTAACAAGGCTGGTATATAGCTAGGAAGGTATACAGGGCTGGTATATAGCTAGGCAGGTATACAGGGCTGGTATATAGCTAGGCAGGTATACAGGTAGCCAGGGCTGGTATATAGCTAGGCAGGACAGGTAGCCAGGGCTGGAATATAGCTAGGCAGGTATACAGGTAGCCAGGGCTGGTATATAGCTAGGCAGGTATACAGGGCTGGTATATAGCTAGGCAGGACAGGTAGCCAGGGCTGGTATATAGCTAGGCAGGTATACAGGTATACAGGGCTGGTATATAGCTAGGCAGGTATACAGGTAGCCAGGGCTGGTATATAGCTAGGCAGGTATACAGGTAGCCAGGCCAGTCCGGGCCTGCATCCAAGACCAAAAGGTATAGCAATGTCATTCGAAGCTGACGTTAGAGCCACCCACCAGATCTCCTATTAAACCATGCATGTAAAATTATTAAACATGGACTTAGGGTAGGAACACATGGCACAGTTTCATGATGCGGCTGAGAAACGTGCCCCGGAAGATACCGGCAAACCTGTGTGGCCATTGGCTGTGGGGCAGGGTTTCAGTTGTATCTGGCCAGCCGAACTATAGTAGTGAGGATAGTTCTGTAGTTGTACAACTGTTGAGTACGGTGGCCCTCTGAGTTTAAATGTTCTCAGGATACAATATTCTCACTATACAGTGGTCTTTCCTGGGATATTGTATCTTGAAACCACAATCAACATACAATGTCATAGACACTGCTGATCTGCGGCACATGTAATTGATGGGAGATTCACACAATTATCATGAACATTTTACTTGTAAAACCTCTGTATTGGTGAAGTGCATACAATGACTGGAGGTCTAGTAGTGCCTCTCTACAGTACAGTGCGGTACTACATGTCCTGTTCTGCTCGTACATGTATTAGTGATGTACATGCAGTGATTGGCGGTCTATAGCACCTCTCTACAGTACAGTGCGGTACTACATGTCCTGAACTGCTCTTACATGTATTAGTGATGTACATGCAGTGTTTGGCGGTCTAGTAGTGCTTCTCTACAGTACAGTGGGGTACTACATGTCCTGTACTGCACTTACATGTATTAGTGATGCAGTGATTGGAGGTCTAGTAGGGTCTCTACAGTACAGTGCGGTACTACATGACCTGTACTGCTCTTACATATATTAGTGATGTACATGCAGTGATTGCCGTCTAGTAGTGTCTCTATAGTATAGTACTACATGTCCTGTACTGCTCTTACATGTATTAGTGATGCAGTGATTGGATGTCTAGTGGGGTCTCTATAGTACAGTGCGGTACTACATGTCCTGTACTGCTCTTACATATATTGATGATGTACATGCAGTGATTGGCGGTCTATAGCACCTCTCTACAGTACAGTGCGGTACTACATGTCCTGTACTGCTTTTACTTGTATTAGTGAAGTAGATGTAGTGTTTGGCGGTCTAGTAGTGCCTCTCTACAGTACAGTGCGGTACTACATGTCCTGCACTGCTCTTACATGTATTAGTGCAATGCACGCAGTGATTAGCAGTGTCTCTCTACAGTACAGTATGGTACTATATATCCTGTACTGCTCTTTCATATATTAGTGAGGTACATGCAGTGATTGGTGGTCTAGTAGCGTCTCTCTACAGTACAGTGCAGTACTACATGTCCTGTACTGCTCTTACATATATTAGTGAGGTACATGCAGTGATTGGTGGTCTAGTAGTGCCTCTCTACAGTACAGTGCGGTACTACATGTCCTGTACTGCTCTTACATGTATTAGTGAGGTTCATGCAGTGATTGGTGGTCTAGTAGTGTCTCTCTACAGTACAGTGCAGTACTACATGACCTGTACTGCTCTTACATCTTTTAGTGAAGTACATGCAGTGATTGGTGGTCTAGTAGTGCTTCTCTACAGTACAGTGCGGTACTACATGTCCTGTACTGCTCTTACATATATTAGTGAGGTACATGCAGTGATTGGTGGTCTAGTAGCGTCTCTCTACAGTACAGTGCGGAACTACATGTCCTGTACTGCTCTTACATGTATTAGTGATGTACATGCAGTGATTGGTGGTCTAGTAGTGTCTCTCTACAGTACAGTGCGGTACTACATGTCCTGTACTGCTCTTACATGTATTAGTGATGTACATGCAGTGATTGGTGGTCTAGTAGTGTCTCTCTACAGTACAGTGCAGTACTACATGTCCTGTACTGCTCTTACATATATTAGTGAGGTACATGCAGTGATTGGTGGTCTAGTAGTGCTTCTCTACAGTACAGTGCGGTACTACATGTCCTGTACTGCTCTTACATATATTAGTGAGATACATGCAGTGATTGGTGGTCTAGTAGCGTCTCTCTACAGTACAGTGCGGTACTACATGTCCTGTACTGCTCTTACATGTATTAGTGATTGGCAGTCTTGTAGCGCCTGTCTACAGTACAGTGTGGTACTACATGTTCTGTACTTCCCTTAGGGCTTGTTCACACGGAGTTTTCACTCCGTGTTACAAGCGCTTTTTAGATCTGTCTCGGGGACCGACAGGATGGACCCAGAGACGGATCTAAACAATTAGCAGTGAGATTATAAATGCAGTCTATGAGGAACAAGCAGCGGCGTTCACATGATAGATTGCTGCGATATTGAAACACGCAGCGGCGATCTTAAAACTCCGTTTGATCAATCCCTTACATGTGCAATGACGAGTAACTCCTCTGGGCACCAGGTGAGGGCCACATTTTCTTCCCCTCTGGTGCATTGGGCCTTATTTATTAAAACTGCCTAAGTGTCCATTTTTCAAAAGCAGTTTAAGTAATGAAAGCTGAGCTCTTATTGGCAACAAGGACAGTCTTATTCTTAGACGGTTTTCATAAATAAGGCCCTTTGTCTATACAGTGTCTTTACAATGATCCAAAGAAGTTTACGTCCTCAGCATAGAAAGTTATTTCCAGCTTCTAGAAGCTCTCTTATATGTAAGGAGTTTCTATAGTATTCGCTCATTCATTTTCTTCCTCTGTACTATGTTGGTCACCAGTTTTTCATAGACTTATAGTTGTAACACACAATGGTCGTCCCTATTCATCTTGTATATTGAAGGACCTCTGTATTGACCGAGCCCTATCATGAGGCAGAGGGCCTCCTTACATGTGCGGAATGAGGACAAGGAGGAATAGCGCTGTTGACTCACCTATTGTCGCCGCTTTAAGACTAGTGGTTGCCCTTTTAAGAGCGGCGGCCGAGTCGAATGCGAGGCTGTGACGTCACAGTGGAAGTGATCCGGCATTGGAACGTTTTGTAGCAGCTCCAACGTTCCACGGAGAAGTCGGTGAGGAGCGGTGGAGCCGGGCGAAGGTGGCGGACTCTGTGCCGGGGGCTCACTTTGTAGTAGCCGAGTAGTGAAGGTTCAGGGGGCCCCACTCATCTGCTGGCTCCCAGAGATTGTCAGGGGGCCTCGCTCGGCTCTACATGCACTGATCGTTCTAGCAGGCGATCGCTAGATCCGGGGCGGCCGCTGGCAACCTGTGGAAGGTAACTTTGGATCCAGTCACCTGTCTTGTGCGGTAGAAGCTGCGCAGGAGCCGAGATGATGAACGCGGGACACCCTTTCCTCAACCCCCCTCAACAGCCTCAGCCGCAACAACAGCCGCCGCCACCGCAGTATAAGTCTGCCCTCCCCATCAAGAAGAATGCCATCACCGATGACTACAAGGTCACCAACCAGGTGCTGGGACTGGGCATCAACGGCAAAGTCCTGGAGATCTTCAGCAAGAAGACCGGGGAGAAGTTTGCTTTGAAGGTAAATGTGGGAGCATGGAGGTGGGGCTGCTCGTGACCATAGGGAGCAGATGGCCTTCACTGCTGTTTCATGTCAACCCATCAGGTTCAGCAGTCGTTGTGGGGCTACGCATTGTTACGCTGGTGGTGGCCCACAAGCACCATGTATGGTGGCAGGTATGCCTCCGATATCCATAGGAACCTGGTGGCAGGTATGCCTCCGATATCCATAGGAACCTGGTGGCGGGTATGCCTCCGATATCCATAGGAACCTGGTGGCGGGTATGCCTCCGATATCCATAGGAACCTGGTGGCGGGTATACCTCCGATATCCATAGGAACCTGGTGGCGGGTATGCCTCCGATATCCATAGGAACCTGGTGGCGGGTATGCCTCCGATATCCATAGGAACCTGGTGGCGGGTATGCCTCCGATATCCATAGGAACCTGGTGGCGGGTATGCCTCCGATATCCATAGGAACCTGGTGGCGGGTATGCCTCCGATATCCATAGGAACCTGGTGGCGGGTATGCCTCCGATATCCATAGGAACCTGGTGACAGGTATGCCTCCGATATCCATAGGAACCTGGTGACGGGTATGCCTCCGATATCCATAGGAACCTGGTGACGGGTATGCCTCCGATATCCATAGGAACCTGGTGACGGGTATGCCTCCGATATCCATAGGAACCTGGTGACGGGTATGCCTCCGATATCCATAGGAACCTGGTGACAGGTATGCCTCCGATATCCATAGGAACCTGGTGACAGGTATGCCTCCGATATCCATAGGAACCTGGTGTCAGGTATGCCTCCGATATCCATAGGAACCTGGTGGCAGGTATGCCTCCGATATCCATAGGAACCTGGTGACAGGTATGCCTTCGATATCCACAGGAACCAGAGCTCGTACCTGTGGTAGTTGTATCTTTGGTGGCAGTAGAGATCCAGGCAGACAAGGACCTGTTTCTGTGGTGGTAGAAGTAGATACAGATTAATGGCGGACTAGGACCGGTGTATGAGGCGGTAGTATGAGAGTGATAGTCATGGCGGACTAGGACCGGTGTCTGAGGCGGTATTTGGTGGGCAGTGTCCTGGCGGGAAAGAACCGTGTCTGATGCGGGAGTATGAGAGTGATTGTCAGGACGGACTAGGCGCGGTGTCTTGGGCGGTAGTATGAGAGCCAGAGTCATGGCGGTCTTTGACCGGTGTCTGAGGCGGTAGTATGAGAGCCAGAGTCATGGCGGACTAGGACCGGTGTCTGAGGCGGTAGTATGAGAGCCAGAGTCATGGCGGACTAGGACCGGTGTCTGAGGCGGTAGTATGAGAGCCAGAGTCATGGCGGACTAGGACCGGTGTCTGAGGCGGTAGTATGAGAGCCAGAGTCATGGCGGACTAGGACCGGTGTCTGAGGCGGTAGTATGAGAGCCAGAGTCATGGCGGACTAGGACCGGTGTCTGAGGCGGTAGTATGAGAGCCAGAGTCATGGCGGACTAGGACCGGTGACTGAGGCGGTAGTATGAGAGCCAGAGTCATGGCGGACTAGGACCGGTGGGTGAGGCGGTAGGATGAGAGCCAGAGTCATGGCGGACTAGGACCGGTGTCTGAGGCGGTAGTATGAGAGCCAGAGTCATGGCGGACTAGGACCGGTGTCTGAGGCGGTAGCATGAGAGCCAGAGTCATGGCGGACTAGGACCGGTGTCTGAGGCGGTAGCATGAGAGCCAGAGTCATGGCGGACTAGGACCGGTGTCTGAGGCGGTAGCATGAGAGCCAGAGTCATGGCGGACTAGGACCGGTGTCTGAGGCGGTAGCATGAGAGCCAGAGTCATGGCGGACTAGGACCGGTGTCTGAGGCGGTAGCATGAGAGCCAGAGTCATGGCGGACTAGGACCGGTGTCTGAGGCGGTAGCATGAGAGCCAGAGTCATGGCGGACTAGGACCGGTGTCTGAGGCGGTAGCATGAGAGCCAGAGTCATGGCGGACTAGGACCGGTTTCCTATATATAAATGTCCGTGCTTTAGTATACTCATATGCCCCGGTCTATTTTTATTGAAGTCTCTCCATGACTCCATCTATCCTTGTAATTATATATATATATATATATATATATACAGACCAAAATACTTTAAATGTATTTATTAATTGACACAGACCCAGTGGTCTTGATATCAACAATTCACAGCAATATAAAAGCATAGAAAAATGGCAAAGGTATACTTAGTATATGATCGAGTCAGTCCATGACCTCCTTGCAGTATGCATGCATCCAGAATGGATAGCTGGGAGACGCCGACACCAGGTACGAGACACAGCTGCTACGTTTCGAAGGCGATTTCCTTCTTTGTCAAGCATGCGTGTTAGATTGCATGGGAGGTACTTATACCTATCCATATTAAAAACATTAAAGTGACACAACACATATAATAACATACAATCTAAAACCTACACTCTACTGAAACACATTACTCACAAAAATGCTCTAAAGCTTAAATTTTCATTTAGACCGGGGTAAGTGCATGCAATGTTCGTATCCAATACGCTTCACGTTGAAGCAATCTCTTTTTAACTCTATCCAGCCAATCCTTGTCTATGTGTTCAAGAACGCACCAACGAAGATCCGACACAGTGTGACCTGCTTCAACAAAATGGCGAGCTATAGTTGTTTCCCCAAATTTTCTTTTGATGTCTAATTCTTCTCTAGTTTTTTGTTTAAATGAACGTATAGTAGATCGATGTTCATTTATCCTTACTCTTATTTCCCTACTGGTTTGACCGATGTAAATTTTACCACATGGGCATTTAATTAGGTAAATAACCTGAGAGGTATTGCACGTAAAAAATATCAATTCCTTTCATAGGGTGTTTTATAGTGGAACCTTTAATAATAGACGTGCAATTCAAGCATTTCAAACATCCAAAAGTACCTGTTCTCATAGTACCTAATCTAGTTTGTCTTGTGGTATGTTTTTTTTATATCAGATGATACAACAGTATCTCCAATCGTTTTGCCTCGCTTAAATACACATATTGGGGAATTTTTTAATATAGAACCATATACCGGATCACTACTTAGTACCTGCCAATGTTTGAGAATGGTTTTCTTAATTAAATTTGCATGAGCATCATATACAGATGTAAATATTATTCTATCCTCATTATCTTTCTTTTTTATTTTAAGAAGATCCTCACGTTTCAATATCTGTACCTCATCAGCCACTCTCTGTATTTCAGTTCTATCATATCCACGTTTTTCAAATTTATCTACCATCTCCTTAGCTTTTTCTGTATTTTGTGTGCCATCTGAACATATTCGTTTTGCCCGTATCAATTGGCCTTTGGGGATTCCTTTAAATACCTGTGGGTGATGGAATGATTTACGATGTAGTAAATTATTACGGTCAATACTTTTCGTGTACAATGAGGTCTCTAGTTTTTTACCATTTTTTGTAACCTGCACATCAAGATATTCAACAATTTTAGGATGTTTAGTAAGAGTAAACTTAATAAGTTGGTGTTGACCATTAATAAATTGTAAAAACAAATCCAATTCATTTTCCGATCCCTTCCATAACAGGAAGACATCGTCGACAAAGCGACGCCATAATACAATATTAGGTTTAAATTTAGATGGAAAAATATATTTTTCTTCCAGCATAGCTACAAATAAATTAGCAAAACTTGGAGCTACAGGAGACCCCATTGAGGTCCCCTGTAGCTGTAAATACAGTTGGTCACCAAACCTAAAGAAGTTTCTTGTTAGTACTACATCCAACAATGACATTAAGAAGTTAATAGATCTATTGTTTAGTGCAGGATTTTCACACAATATTTCTCTAACCACTTCTCGACCTTCCTTGTATGTGATATATATGTGTAAAGTGACTGAATATCTAGAGTACACAACAAGTCTACCTCAGTACAGTCTAGGACCGGTGTCTATGGTGGTAATATGAGATCCAGATTCCTCGTGGACTAGGAGTCGCGTCTGAGTTGGTAGTATGAGATCCAGATTCAAAGTGGACTAGGACCAATGTCTGATGTGGTAGAGTGAGATCCAGATTCCTCGTGGGCTAGGACCGGTGTCTGATGTGGTAGAGTGAGATCCAGATTCCTCGTGGGCTAGGACCGGTGTCTGATGTGGTAGAGTGAGATCCAGATTCCTCGTGGGCTAGGACCGGTGTCTGATGTGGTAGAGTGAGATCCAGATTCCTCGTGGGCTAGGACCGGTGTCTGATGTGGTAGAGTGAGATCCAGATTCATGGCAGACTTGGACTGGCATCTGAGATCTGGATTCTTAGTGGACTAGGACTGGCATCTGAAATGACAGCGTGAGTTCCTGATGGGCCAGGACCAGTGTTTGAGATCGATGGTAGCATGAAATTCAGAATCATTGTAAATCATGACTGGTATCTGTAGCACTGGTATGATATCTAGGTTTATGGTGAACCAGGACTGGTATCTGTAGCACTGGTATGAGATATAGGTTCATGGTGTACCAGTACCGAAATCTGTAGAACTGGTATGAGATCTAGGTTCATGTTGAAACAGGAACGCTATCTGTAGTACTAGTATGAGATCTAGGTTCATGGTGGACCAGGACCGGTATCTGTAGCACTATTATGAGATTTAAGTTCATGGTGGACCATGACCGGTATCTGTAGCACTGGTATGAGATCTAGGTTCATGGTGGACCAGGACCGGTATCTGTAGCAATGGTATGAGATCTAGGTTCATGGTGGACCAGGACCGGTATCTGTAGCTCTGGTATGAGATCTATGTTCATGGTGGACCAGGACCGGTATCTGTAGCACTGGTATGAGATCTAGGTTCATGGTGGACCAGGACCGGTATCTGTATCAATGGTATGAGATTTAGGTTCATGGTGGACAAGGACCGCTATCTGTAGTACCAGTATGAGATCTAGGTTCATGGTGGACCAGGACTGGTATCTCTGATGATAGAGCTACAATTTACTGGGTACGTTGGTCTTTTTTCTGTCTTGGAAGTAGCAGTTTCTGAGCGACAAGGGACACTGGACTGGTGCGGTTGATTACAGCAGGTATTTCTATGTACTTGTGAAGGTATATGTTGCAGGTGCTGGCGCAGATCCTCCAAAAGCTGGTATTTGTGATAACGAAAAGCACCAGGACGGATCTTACTAGGCCTGTATGTGTGGGGAGTCACACTATAGCCATATCTATGAGCTGGTATCTGGGCCTAAAGTTTTGTTCCAGAGTAAGTAATGGTAACAAGCTCCAGATTAATGGGGAATCCTGGCCGGTAACTTAGGGGTAAAATAGTTGTATGATGGGGGCTGATATCTGTGATGCTGGTGGTAGATGTGGACGGTTATAAATAGTCATTTCCTCTTTATAGAAAAAGTGGATGTTGTAATGTTGTTGGGAAAAGGAAGTTATTATTGCATAGTGTATAACAGAAGAGCTGTCTAATGGTTGTGGAACATTATTATAACGTATAAGGAATGCTATACTGTAGGCCAGGACATTCATCTGATGGTTGGGGAACATTATTATAATGTATAGGGGATGCTATACTGAAGGACAGGACATTCTTCTGATGGTTGGGGAACATTATTATAACGTATAGGGAATGCTATACTGTAGGACAGGACATTCATCTGATGGTTGGGGAACATTATTATAATGTATAGGGGATGCTATACTGAAGGACAGGACATTCTTCTGATGGTTGGGGAACATTATTATAGCGTATAAGGAATGCTATACTGTAGGACAGGACATTCATCTGATGGTTGGGGAACATTATGATAATGTATAGGGGATGCTATACTGAAGGACAGGACATTCTTCTGATGTTTGGGGACCATTATTATAACGTATAGGGAATGCTATACTGTAGGACAGGACATTCTTATGATGGTTGGGGAACATTATTATAACGTATAGGGAATGCTATACTGTAGGACAGGACATTCGTCTGATGGTTGGGGAACATTATTATAGCGTATAGGGGTTGCTATACTGTAGGACAGAATTTTCAGAAGGATCGGGGATGCGAATATAATGTATAGATCCTGTATAGGAAAACTATGATAATCTATAAAGGCTACTATACTATAAGATGGGACATCCAGAAAGGTGAGGAATGGTAATATTATCTATAGGTCCTGCCATAATATAGGACAGGCCATCCAGAAGTTTGATGAAAGCTATGATAATCTATAGGTCCTGCTACACGATAGGACGGGACATCCAAAAGGTTGAGGAACGCTATGATAATCTATAGGGACTGCTATAATATAGGACAGGACATCCAGAAGAGTGAGGAAATCTATAGGGACTGCTATACAGATGGAAAGGACATTCATCTGAAGATTGGGAAGTGCTAATATAATCTATAGGGGCTTCTTTAGTGTAGAACGGAACATCCAGAAAGTTGAGGAATGCTAATGTAATCTATAGGTCCTGCTATAAAATAGGACGGAACATCTAGAAGGTTAAAGAAAGCTGTGATCTATAGGGGCAGCTATACTATATATACTACAGGACATCCAACAGGTTGAGGAAAGCTGTAATAATCTATAGTGACTGTTATACTATAGGACGGGACATCCAAAAGTTTGAGTAACATTATCATAATCAATAGAGGCTGCTATACTATGGGACAGGATATCCTGGAGGTAGAGGAATGCGATCATAATCTGAGGGAGGTACCATACTGTAGGACAGGACATCCAGAAGGTAGAGGAATGCTATCGTGATCTATGGGAGGTACCATACTGTAGGACAGGACATCCAGAAGGTAGAGGAATGCTATCGTGATCTATGGGAGGTACCATACTGTAGGACAGGACATCCAGAAGGTAGAGGAATGCTATAGTGATCTATGGGAGGTACCATGCTGTAGGACAGGACATCCAGAAGGTAGAGGAATGCTATCGTGATCCATGGGAGGTACCATACTCTGTGACAGGACATCCAGAGGGAAGAAGAATGCTATCGGGATCTATGGGAGGTGCCATACTGTAGGACAAGACATCCAGAAGGTAGAGGCATGCTATCCTGATCTATGTGAGGTACCATACTGTGGTACAGGACATCCAGAAGATATAGGAATGCTATCGTGATCCATGGGAGGTACCATACTCTGGGACAGGACATCCAGAAGGAAGAAGAATGCTATCGTGATCTATGGGAGGTACCATACTGTAGGACAGGACATCCAGAAGGTTGAGTAATGCTATCGTGATCTATGGGAGGTGCCATACTGTAGGACAGGACATCCAGAAGGTAGAGGAATGCTATCGTGATCTATGGGAGGTACCATACTCTGGGACAGGACATCCAGAAGGAAGAAGAATGCTATCGTGATCTATGGGAGGTACCATACTGTAGGACAGGACATCCAGAAGGTAGAGGAATGCTATTGTGATCTATGGGAGGTACCATACTATAGGACAGGACATCCAGAAGGTTGAGGAATGGTATCATAACCTCTTTGTAGGTTCTGTAATCTGATCAGATTGGTTTCTTTGCTATAGGAGAAGACTATGAGTGTGTTTGACTGACAGATGCAATGGCTGCTTGGCAGCTGTTTGGCCCAATCAGTATTGTGCCTATGTAGTGCCAGGGACACCTGTCACAGATATTGGAGCACGTGAAGCCTGCATTGAGCATTTCAACCGGCTGCCTGTTTCCTTATTTAGCCTGTAGTAGTAAGATAAGATGGGAGAGCTGTCTCTTGTAATATGTCGCCTTCATTGACATTGTGGAAGGCGTCATTGTATGTGTTTAGTTAGTGCACAGCCTCATTACGTGTAGCAGAGTGCTAGATTTCTGGGGGTTTTCTCTTCCTCCTTGTCTAGATAGGAGCAGCCCTCTGTGGATGTTCACCGCCTGTCATTTTGCTTCAGGAAACCTAATCTCAGAATGAATCAGGAAGCAATGCATGTTTGTGCCTCAGGCGGTGTTCACACTACCTTCAGGGACATTATTCAGCAGTTCAGAGTTCACAGGAAGAAAAGTGCAGCAAGCAGTGTTATTCTTCCTGTCAAAATGGACAATCTCCTAAGCCATTTGGTATCCGACACTGCTGTCATGGTTTCTGTGACAACAGTGTGAACAGAGCCTAAATAGGGAGGTTATTCATTAACCCAGAAAGTGTATTTAGGAATCTCAGTTGCTGCTGCAACCCAAATGAAAGCGATTTGATCTTAGTAATATTCGAGTATATCCATAACCATCACAGGATCAGACAGATCCCTGTTTGGCTTGACCAAACTTGTAAACTGAGGCGAGTCCGAGACATCCCTTACCCTAACCTTATAGACCTGGTAAGGATAAAGGGGTTATCTACCTCCTATAATAATGCCAGCTCATACTCGCCTGCCTCTAGTTCCAGTGCTGCATCTCCTCGGTAAACGGGGGCGTCGCTGCTGCAGCGGTCATGTGCCTCTACTCTACTGTTCACTTCTAAATGGGGATGTAAATTAGAGGCACATGACTGCTGCAGCCAATAAGTGGCTTCCCCGCATAAAGCCTCATACAACCAAGTTGCTGAAAAAAAAAAAAAAAGTTGGCAAAAAAAAATAATCAGTCTTCCTAAATACATTTCTGTTCTGGTTTTGTCTTATTTCAAAGATACAGCAGGCTATCCATCTGACTTACAAATGGTTTCCTAGGTTACAGACCCTCTCTGTGCTCTAGCAGCAGTGGCCGGGATTGTAGTGTCCCTCCCTGCAATGTCTTATCAGCAGGAGGGTGAACATTGGCCGGGTTTGCACACCTGGAAGTCTCTGCTCTTATGTTTGTTACTGAACACTAGAGGGAAAGCTCATTAACCTTGTGCCATCCTGTCAGTACTACAGAGCATGTAGCTGGCACAGAAAGCTTCACTCTGGCCCAATGTTAAGAGTAGTTTTCATAGCGGCATCGGGAACACGCACATTCAAGCCATCAGCACGATGACGTCACCACAATGCCGCTGGCCTGAACTAGCAGTCAGCAAAACCTATATTGCCCAAGGGAAGAAAAAAACCAATAGAGTGAGATGAGAATACCTCTTTAATAGGATTTCATATTTACAGCGATGTAATATCTAGGACAGCTGCAAAAATACTCACCTCAGTTTTATTTCTCTATACTGGGCAGACTGATAGGAAAAAATGAACACAAGAATATTCTGTCCTCTCCCCCAGTCCGCTGGGGTTCCGACACTGCCCAGGTCACCACTAATCTTTGCTTCCTGGTACCGATTCCCAACATAAAAGATCAGGTACCAAGAAGCGGAGACCATTGGGAATGGTGGCAGAGGAGCTGGGAGGTAAATAAGGTTTGTTTTATTTTAGAATATCGCTTATTCAGTAGTAGTTGTGAAGAAAAGCCATACAATCGCTATTCAGTCCATGGGTTTTAAATGGGACATCCACTATGGATATACCTTCCTGTGTGGGTTTTTTTTTTTTTAATTCTTCTTCTTCTTGCTATAAACTTGCACATTAGACATTGAGACCCTAAGCCTCCTGGAAAAGACTCATAACCATTGCAACTCTTTGGAAAGATACACCTCAGCTCAGAGCCATCTTAACAGCATTATGGGCCCCTGGGCATAACAATGCAGTGGGCCCAACTCAAATACATGACATCACACTCATATTAAGATGCCCCTTATGTCTGGGCACTGCCAGCCTGCAACCTACAAGACTAATTGGCAAGGCAGGGAGCCGTTGACTTCCTTCTCCACCATGGTTTTTAGTTGTTTTCACATCCTAAAAACACACAACCAGTTAAATAAGCAAAACCAACCAAGGGATCCAGGGTATGTTTCTTGTATTCCTGGGACATAAATATACCACCTGGGGCCCCCATACTTGTGGGGCCCCCGGGCAAACTGCCTAGTGTTCCCAATTGAAAAGATGGCCCTGCCTCAGCTAGCTTGTTTGTGCCTTATAGCAGCTTCTTTATCTTTATTGCCATCTCATTGATTAGCTTTTAAACATTTAGACAAAGATAAATAAAGATCACCAAATACACCGATGCTCTGATTTTGCTTCATTTCAAAGTTATGTTACTGTGTCTTATCAGCAGGACGGAGCTAGCTTCTCAGTCTCTGATCTTTTTTTCTACTATGGAAAACTTACTCTTAGGGTATGTTCACACGGCGTATTTGCAGGGTGTTATTAGGCACATATATTTGCGTTTCAATGTGCCCGAATTACACCCCACAAATAAGGTAATTTATAGTTCTCATGGAGTGCTATGATTACCTGCCGTCTTTCCTAGCGTACAATACGTGCTGGGGAAAAGAAGTGACATGTCCCTTCTTCCCGGAGCCTATATCCTGGGAAAAGTGAAAGTCAATGGGAGCCGACTGTTAGCGCTTTAGAAGTACGCGCTGAACATACCCTTAGAGTTACTGACCTGGGAGTAGCCTTGTTCCATCCTGTCAGGTCTGCAGGGCACATATCTGTACATTTACATCAAGATTAAAAAGTCACTCTGCAGTTAACGGTGTGTCTGGGCATGATATAAGTTTTTCTTTTCCCCAGGAAGCTTCCTCTCATGACCAATACAGCTCTATCTCACATTTATCGTTAGACATCTTGCTTGGACAGTGTTGGACATTGTTTTTCACAACCCCTCCATCAGCAATGGTCCTCTTACAGACACAGCTAGGAATAGGAGGAAGCAGAGCTGAAGTGTCAGTCACTGCTGTAAACCCGCAGCCTGCACAGGAAGTATGAGCCTGAAAAGGCTGTGGAAAGTCAAAACGGCAAGAAGGGAAAAGAACAATTTCCTTGTGAGCCCTTTTGGTGACAATTACTGATGTGGATGGTAGCCATTTCAGTATAGTGTTTTAGAATATGTGGTCATGATACATTTTAATCTGAGTGCAGTACATTTTTCTCATGCCTATAATGCTCTTCTATAGCATCCTATGTCAGCTCTCCTTCAAAGCAGTTGTGAGGTTTATATGATCGGAATGTAACCCAAGTAGAAGGATATAGTGGCACGTCAGACCTCTCCACTGCAGAATCTGTGGCAGAATCCACAATGCAGCATGTATGCTGTGGCTTCTGCCGTGGTTTTGGACAAGGAGTTGGCTCCATCCTTGCGACTTGATGTGGAATCTGCCAGGATGTCAACTTCACACTGGAAAAATCAAGTTGATCTCTCCATTTTGCTCATCTGATACCATGTTTGCTTCACATTATCCCAGATCAGTGGTGTTTGTAGATCAATGTGCCATGGTAACAAGTCGCGTAGCTTTAGGTTCACAAAGAAACGTGTTATAAGGGTGAATGCACACAGGTGGATTTTCTGCATCTGATCTGCTCGCAAGATGAGAAGTCTTATCCACTCGTGGGAAAAACAGTCTCTGTGGAAAGTGTGACCTTTGGTGTCAGTATGTTTTTTTTAAACTAAAACCTGTCCGTTTTTGTTGCAGTATACTTTGTTGTGGATTTTTCTCAGTGTGAAAGTCAAAGGGCCACATGTATGAACCTGTTTAGGCCTAAAATTCACTTTTTTGCCCATAGGTTACTAAAAGAGTGAGTTTTAGACCTAAACAGTTTCATACATGTGGCCCAAAATCTGCAATGAATCCGCTCTGAATCTTCAGCAAAGTCCCCAACTGTGGATTTTACATATATTTGAGTTGTCTTTCATTTTACATTAGCCTCAACTGCGGTAAGGGTAAGTTCACACAACAGATTTTAATGAGAAGGCAGATTCTGCAATGGTTTATTCCAATTGCCATTCACTTGAAGGGTCAGTTCACACTGCAGTTACCTATAGCACGGATTTTCCACACCACGTGTTTAAAATCTGTGGCGCGGAAAAAAGACAAAGAATGAACATGTTCCTTTTTTTTTTTTTATGAGCAGATCCTAAACAGATTCCGCTTGGGGAGAAGAGATGCAGATTGGCCCCATGGAATGGGGCCAATCTGCATCCAAACCAGAAGCAAAATGCAGCTGTAAAGTAACAATCCTCGACAGAAGTCTTAGGTGTCACCTCGGATTTCGGCCGAGGAAACCATGTTGGACATTGCCATAACAATATGTGAACCCAGCCTAACAAATCGCTGCCAAAATCCACATGATTTGGGACGGATTTGTCGCTATGGGTTTACATGTGGAAATTTTGGGGATTTTCAGCCATTGAGAATCCACAGCAATTCTTCCCATGTCCAGGAATCTTTGTATCTTCACACTGCTGATTTACAATGTTGAAAATTTGTGTTGATTCCGCATGGAATCTTCATGTTGATTTAACACGGATTTTAGATGCGGATTTGCTCTCGCTGACATGGGTTTTATGCTGCGTTTAGCAGGAATTTCAAGTACTTTGTGAGGCTTCTGTGCTGAAATTTAATGCTTAATCTGGAACAAAAGAAGTGACATGTCAAAACACGAGGCACAGAGTGTTTCCTTGGCGCCAAGGAAAATCCACATCGTATCGTATGTACTGCTTTTCCATTGGAAACAATGTGAAGCCAAGTGCAGTCATATTTGGAAGCTGAATCTGCTCCAAATCGGCTGTGTGAGTCTACCCTAAGGGTGGATTCACAAAGCACTTTTTTGCTGTGTGTATTTGCACACATCGACTCCACAATTGATTACAGTACCTGCCATATGGATAGGATTTTAAGGGTATGTTCACTTGGCAATTTGTAAAATACCTGTCGGATTCTGTAACAGAATCCAACAGTATTTTACAATAGTTTTTCATGATGCTTTTTTGGGTGGATTTGGCGGTCAGATTTTGGATCCGGCCGGCACATTGACGTTAAACTGTACATTTTACATCAGAAATCCGGTGGAAGAATGTGAATGTTTCAAGTTTTTGAAATCTGACCTCAGAAAATCTGCGCTGTATAGACAAGCAGTCGGATTTTATGACCGATTCCAAATCCGAAGTCAGTCATAAAACAGACCATAAATCCTTGCCGTGTAGACGGGCCCTAAGTCTTATGCCCATGTGGTGGAAATATACTGAACGGAAACTTGTCTGTGGTGTGGGTTCTTAAATCTGCAGCATGTCCATTCCTATTGTGGATTTTGTCGGGTTTTACAGTTAGCCTATGTTCACATGGGCACATTTCGGCGCGCATTTCGCGTCATATTTGCGCTCTAATACAAGCGAGATGCACGCCGAAATTACGGTAATCCATAGTTCTCATACGCCTCCTCTCCCTGGGCGTACAATCCGATCGTATTGTACGCCTGGGGAGATAAGTGACATGTCATTTATTGGGGGCGCTTACGCGCCGCGAGTAATGCCGGTCTATGGTGCTGCCGGGCCCCCCCGCCTCGCGCCGATCATCGTGACACCCAAACACCCGGCGTAATTGCGGGGTGTGCTGGACGCCCTGCAATTACGCCATGTGAACATAGCCTTAGTGTTATTTTTTTTTTCCTATTGAGCTAAATGGGGGAGGTCAAAGTTTGCCGCAAAATCCACACAGTCTGAATATTTTACTTGTGGATTTACCTGTGAAATTTTTCTGCAATAAAGACATCCCTTGTGCATTCACCCATAGATATACTGTGTATACATTTTTTTTTTTTTTTTTTTTTTCCTTCACTAATGTTGTAAGACCATAGTGATTTAAGGTAGATTGGGTTCATTCTTGAGGGTTGTTTTTGGTCTATGGGCTTCAGTCTGATTGACCAGTTATAGGTCAGTTTGCTTTAATGTGAACTAAAAGAAAAAACTTTCAAAATTGTTTTCTTAAAATTATACTGGGCAGTAAAGTAAGTAAGCCAAATTTCCAACTCTGTTTTTCTACGCTCCAACTCCGACTTCTTCATAAATGACTTATAAATAATAATTTACTATAGTAAAATGCTAACTTCAGGCTTCTTTTGCTAAGTACAGGCTTTAGGTTGATGGAAAATTACATATATTTATATCATTAACATTCCTATGAAAACAAATACACAAGGAGCTACGTATTAAAAATTGAGCTCCCCAATTATGAGGTGAGACCCTCGGATTTTGCAGATTTGTCTGCAGCTATGGATGTGAAGGGCTAATTCGCGTCTAATCTGTGTCTGAGATTCTAGATAAAATTGACATGTCAATTCTGAAATCCACAATGCAGAAAGAGAAAACCATCTGCAGTTTAAAACAGAATCCCATGAAAAGCAGAGCGTTGCATTGGAATCCACATGAAAACCTTTTTATTTTATAACCGTATAAGCTACTTGACTAAGATAAAGGGCGTATTACTAGTGATGGCAGGTGTGTCAGAGAGTGTTCAATGTGACAGCGTTTAAAAAGAAAAAAAAAGGCTACCGACTCCTTACAGGGACTTTTTTTTAAGACCTACATGTAATGCAGGCCATATGTGTTAGATGGATGTCGAGCTGAAACAAATAAATTAAGGTATTGGTTGCATCTTGTGCTTTTTGTCTCTGTGTAGATTTTATGGTGCGTGAGCTTTTAACATGTATGTTAAAGGGAACCTGTCAGGTGTCAGGATATAATAGAGGGAGAGAAGCTGAGCTATGTGATATATAGGGTTATATGATAGAGGAGAGAAGCTGAGCTCTGGGATATATAGGGTTATATGATAGAGGGAGAGAAGCTGAGCTCTGGGATATATAGGGTTATATGATAGAAGAGAGAGGCTGAGCTCTGTGATATATAGGGATATATGATAGAGGGAGAGAAGCTGAGCTCTGTGATATATAGGGTTATAAGATAGAGGAGAGAAGCTGAGCTCTGTGATATATAGGATTATATGATAGAGAGAGAGAAGCTGAGCTCTGTGATAGGATTATATAATAGAGGGAGGGAAGCTCAGCTCTGATATATAGGGTTATATGACAGAGGAGAGAAGTTGAGCTCTGTGATATATAGGATTATATGATAGAGGAGAGAGGCTGAGCTCTGTGATATATAGGATTATATGATAGAGGAGAGAAGCTGAGCTCTGGGATATATAGGATTATGTAACAGAGGGAGAGAAGCTGAGCTCTGTGATATATAGGGTTATATGATAGAGGGAGAGAAGCTGAGCTCTGATAGATTATATGATAGAGGAGAGAAACTGAGCTCTGTGATATATTAGGTTATATGATAGAGGGAGAGAAGCTCAGCTCTGTGATATATAGGGTTATATGATAGAGGGAGAGAAGCTGAGCTCTGATAGGGTTATATGATAGAGGAGAGAAGCTCAGCTCTGTGATATATAAGGTTATATGATAGAGGGAGAGAAGCTCAGCTCTGTGATATATAAGGTTATATGATAGAGGGAGAGAAGCTGAGCTCTGTGATATATAGGGTTATATGATTGAGTGAGAGAAGCTGAGCTCTGTGATATATAGGGTTATATGATAGAGAAGCTGAGCTCTGTGATATATAGGGTTATATAATAGAGGGAAAGAAGCTGAGATCTGTGATAGGATTATATAACAGAGGGAGGGAAACTCAGCTCTGATAGGGTTATATGATAGAGGAGAGAAGCTCAGCTCTGTGATATATTTGTTTATATGATAGAGGGTGTGATGCTCAGCTCTGTGATATATAGGGTTATATGATAGAGGAGAGAAGCTGAGCTCTGTGATATATAGGGTTATATGATAGAGAAGCTGAGCTCTGTGATAGGATTATATAACAGAGGGAGGGAAGCTCAGCTCGGATAGGGTTA
Source organism: Phyllomedusa bahiana (assembly GCA_025379985.1). Lineage (NCBI taxonomy): Eukaryota > Metazoa > Chordata > Amphibia > Anura > Hylidae > Phyllomedusa > Phyllomedusa bahiana. Next base: position 134,070 of record JAODAL010000664.1, read on the forward strand.
TAGGTTAGCGAGGAGAAGCTGTGCTCTGTGATATATAGGGTTATATGATAAAGGAGAGAAGCTGAACTCTGTGATATAGGGTTATATGATAGAGGGAGAGAAGCCGAGCTCTCTGATATATAGGGTTGTATGATTTGCTGAATTTCTAAGTAAAAAGTAGAGAAAATCTGAGAAAGTATTACTGATAATACACACATTGATGCAGAAATAGTGTCAATCAGTTTATGTGGGCAGGGTAAGAAGGACTGCCACTTAAAGGGGTTTTATAGTTTGAACTGTTTGTGCTCTTCAGCTAATTCTCTGAGATTAAATTTGAAATCCAGGGGCGAGTCTCTCCTCACTGAAGACCTGTGACATCATTCTGGGTGAGGTAGTAGAAGCAGAAGGTTGTCTGCAGAGGACAGCTATACAGCCTCCTGCATGCTGCTCCTGTGTCTGCAGAGCTTCAGGCTGACTCCACAAGCTCCTAGCTGGGCTATAAGCAGTTATACAGTCAACCTGAACTGATGAGACATGTGAGGAGTGTACACTGCCTCCTCCCCCTCCCCTCCCCGCTTCCTCTCTGTTTCCAGGCAGCAGACTGGGTTATATGGAGCAATGCACACTGCCCTCCCCCTCTCCCCCTGTTAACAGGCAGGAGACTCTATAATACTGTGTTAAATGAGGGGACCTGTGACTTAAACAGCCAGTAATTGCCCAGATCATTCACCCTGGAGCTGGGAGATGTGTATAGAGCCAGCAGACCTTGGTTTCACTATCGATTTTTAACAGCTCAGAGGGGAGGAAACAGAGTGTGCAGGCAGCCAATCACAGTGCAGGGGGCGTGGCTGGGGCATTTCATGTTTGGGGGCGTATCCCAACAGACTGAATGAAATGTCATCCCGCCAATCACCGTGCAGGGGGTGTGTCTAGGGGGGGAGAAGCGTCCAGGGGGCTTGTCCCGACCAGCAGAAACAGAATACAGATTTACAGAAAAGCTCATATCTGCTAAACCAAGTGACAGAGTTAATGCAAACCAATTACAAAAGTGCTTATTTTTACTGTCCCCATAATCTGAGACATGATCTTTGTAGTGAAACCCCTTTAAGGAGTCTAGTTAGAATGTATTTTTTTATTTTTGTCCCCCCTGAGAAATCCTGCTCTAAATCATATAACCCTGTATATCACTCACAGAGCTCTGCTTCTCTCCCTCTGTCATATAACTTTTTATATATCTCAGAGCTCAGCTCCTCTCCTCCTATCACATAACCCTATACAGTGGGGAAAAAACAGTTTATAGTCAGCCACCAATTGTGCAAGTTCTCCCACCTAAAAAGATGAGGCCTGAAATTGAGATCATAGGTAGACCTCGACAAATCCCGAAAATCACATTGTCTGATTTGCAAAGAATTTATGTGCAAATTATGGTGGAAAATAAGTATTTGGTCAATAACAAATGTTCATCTCAATACTTTTGTTATATATCCTTTGTTGGCAATGACAGAGGTCAAACGTTTTCTGTAAGTCTTCACAAAGCTGGCACACACTGTTGCTGGTATGTTGGCCCTTTCCTCCATGCAGATCTCCTCTAGAGCAGTGATGTTTTGGGGCTGTCGGTGGGCAACACGGACTTTCAACTCCTTCCAAAGGTTTTCTATAGGATTGAGATCTGGAGACTGGCTAGGCCACTCCAGGACCTTGAAATGCTTCTTACGAAGCCACTCCTTCGTTGTCCTGGCGGTGTGCTTGGGATCATTGTCATGCTGAAAGACCCAGCCACGTTTCATCTTCAGTGCCCTTGCTGATGGAAGCAGGTTTGCACTCAAAATCTCACAATACATGACCCCATTCATTCTTTCATGTACACGGATCAGTCGTCCTGATCCCTTTGCAGAGAAACAACCCCAAAGCATGATGTTACCACCCCCATGCTTCACAGTAGGCATGGTGTTCTTTGGATGCAACTCGGCATTCTCTCTCCTCCAAACACGACGAGTTGTGTTTCAACCAAACAGTTCTGCTTTGGTTTCATCTGACCATATGACTCTCCCAACACTCTTCTGGATCATCCAAATGCTCTCCAGCAAGCTTCAGATGGGACCGGACATGTACTGGCTTAAGCAGGGGGACACGTCTGGCACTGCAGGATCTGAGTCCCTGGAGGCTTAGTGTGTTACTGATCGTAGCCTTTGTTACATTGGTCCCAGCTCTCTGCAGGTCATTCCCTAGGTCCCCCCATGTGGTTCTGGGATTTTTGCTCACCGTTCTTGTGATCATTTTGACCCCACAGGGTGAGATCTTACGTGGAGCCCCAGATCGAGGGAGATAATCAGTGGTCTTGTATGTCTTCCATTTTCTAATTATTGCTCCCATAGTTGATTTCTTCACACCAAGCAGCTTGCCTATTGCAGATTCAGTCTTCCCATCCGGTGCAGGGCTACAATTTTGTTTCTGGTGTCCTTCGACAGCTCTTTGGTCTTCACCATAGTGGAGTTTGGAGTGTGACTGTTTGAGGTTGTTGGCAGGTGTCTTTTAAGCCAACCCCCTATAACCCCATATATCACAGAGCTCAGCTCCTCTCCGTCTATCATATAACCCTATGTATCCCAGAGCTCAGCTTCTCTCCCTCTATCATATAACCCTATATATCACAGAGCTCAACTTCTCTCCTCTATCATATAACATCACAGAGGTCAGCGTCTCCCCTCTATCATATAACCCTATATATCACAGTGGTCAGTTTCTCTCCCTCTATCATATAACCCTATATATCACAGTGGTCAGCTTCTCTCCCTCTATCATATAACCCTATATATCACAGTGGTCAGTTTCTCTCCCTCTATCATATAAACCTATACCCTTTCCCCAAAAATAAGACATAGTGCATTTATTTTTATGCAATTCAGAGTTTGGCTGCTTATGCTGATGTTTGTGATGAAATCACTACAGTATATTAATACATGTTGATTTTTTGTTCAACAATAAATGGGAATTCTTGTTCTTAACCCCTTAACGACCGCCCACCGTCTTTTGGCATCAGATGGTGCTGGTCGTTCGTCTGCAGCGACGTCTTTTGGCATCGCTGCAGACTTAGGCCATGTTCACACGGCTTAAAATGGGCCGTATTTCGGTCCGTAATTACGCTGTGTGACCGGGGGCGGGAGCGGCGGACTGAACAGGGGGCCGGCATTTCGCGGGCCCATAGACTAGCGGCGCGTATTTGCGGCTAGTAATTCACATGTCACTTATCTCCCCGCCCGGCGGCTTCGCCGAGCGGGGAGAGGAGACGTAATCCATAGTTCTCTATGAGAACTGTGGATTACCGTAATGAATGGGCCGTTTTCAGCCCGTAATTTGCGCACTTCTGCGCGTAATTACGGACCGAAATACGGCCCATTTTAAGCCGTGTGAACATGGCCTTAGGGTACTACACAGCCCTGATCCCAGAGCATCTCCTGCGAGCACCGGGGAACGGAGAAAACCTCTGCAACCCGGTGCTTTAACCCTTTGATTGCGGCGGTGCGTTACCGCAGCACAATCAAAGGGTTCCCCTGCTCTGTCGGGTGATCGGAACACCCAGTGACCCGACAGAGCCTGGAGAACGACTGCACAGTCAGCCCTGGGTACCTAGAGTGGCCCCAGAGCTGTCTGTGTACTAAGCTAGTGACTAGGACGCACTGTGTGCTGTCCAGATCACTGCCTGTGTCAAAGTGACACAGATTAGAATGTATTAGCATATATGAATATGATAATACATTACTAAGTGTTAAAAAAAAAATTAAAAAATATAAAAAGTGTAAAAAAAAAATGAATAAAAAAATAAATAAAATAAAATAAAAATATTTAATAAAAAATAATTGTGCATACATTACACAAAAAAAACCCCTACACATATTAGGTATCCACACGACTGTAATAACCTGTAGAATTAATCTCACAAGTGTGGAATGTGAATGGTGTAAAAAAACATAAAAAAAATTGTTAAATGTTTTTTAAAAAAATTCTGCAATAATTTCTAAGTGAACTTAAACTATTCCCCCATGAAGTACAACTTGTCCGAATAAAACGAGGCCTCCTGCGTCATTGAAAAAAATAAAAAAGTTACAACTGTTGAAACTCAAGGAGGCAAAAACTAAAAAAATGTTCTGGTCATTAACTACTTTTCAGGCCTGGGGCTTAAAGGGTTAAAAAATAAGACATCCCCTAAAAATAAGTCTTAGCTTGTCCTTAGGAGCAAAAATAAGACACTGTCTTATTTTCGGGGAAACAGCGTATTTCACAAAGCTCAGCTTCTCTAATCCCCCCCCCCCATGTCACCACGACATGCTCTCAGATAGGGCAACATAAAGCACCTGACAGGTTCCCTTTAAACAGACTCTGTGATGGATGCTTTGCAGCAAGATAGCAGTCAGCTGAATTAGTGTACAGCCGACAACTAACTGAAGTGTACGGCATTCACTTTTACTCACAAGGCCACTGATTCATCTTCTCCCTCTGCTACAAAAACCTCACAACAACAGTGCCATTGCTTTTGGTACATAATATGCAATTTCTGACCTTCATTATCAACTAGGTGACGTCACTGCTCAGTTTTCCCAACCGAGAGAACATGGAAAAGTGGAGGCCACCAACCCCAATGACAGACTGCAGCAATGTCCATAGACTGTCAAGGGGACCGTCCTTCAGTGCCAAGTTCTCAACCGGGTGTGAACCTCAGTGCTTTTCCTGTTGAGAAAAATTCAGTGTTGACTGCTCATTTGACAGTCTAGGTCACAGGTGTCAAACTGCCGGCCCTCCAGCTGTTGGGAAACTACACCTCCCATCATGCATTTGTATAATCTATCACAGTGGGCATGATGGGAGTTGTAGTTTCCCAACAGCTGGAAGGCCGGCAGTTTGACACCCCTGGTCTAGGTCCTGTAGAGCCAGCTGGGCACCCATACTAGGGTCAGATGTGATAGATGGAGAACAGGGTAAGGGGTGATGATCTACTAGACGGGGGGAAACGGCACAAATTAATGGCGCAGCGACTAGAAGTGAATGTTGGGTCTCCTTTAAAGAGTACCTATCACTACCGCACAAAAACGCACAAATTTATAGTATAAGAAATTATGAGACTTTTCTCAAATACATGTCATTGGTAAATCAGAGGATTTACCTCAGTATTAGGCTATGTCTATACAGCACTGGATTCTCATCGGATTTCAGTGGATTCAGTATTTTGAATCTGCCGAAAATCCAACTGTGTAGACTTTAATAGAAAATTTGTGTTGTAGTCTACAAAGCACAGGTTTTCTACTGAAGCCGCCCAGTCCATGTACTGGGCCGCCATGAATCCCACCCATTTTTTTTTTTTTTTTTGCCGTAAGAAAGGCGGTGCGGCACAGTTAAAATATAATTTTTCCGACTGCGTTTTAACTTTGCTGTGGAGATATAGCCTTTCGGAGAAACAGGTTTTCGTTTCTTTTTTCTCAAACGGGTCACAATGTATTGAGATCCCTTCTCTGGGAGATACCAACTGTGCAAGGGGAGCTGAGGACATAGTTGCTTGTACAATCGGAGTCTCTCACTACATACTCTGCAGCAGGCTCAGGACATAGTGTGATGGAGTTTACCTGTTGCGTCCAGCCTCCTCATCCATAGCACATAAGCACCAATATTACACTGCTTCTAGTGTAATAATATCCAGCACAGAAATAGCAGCCCAGAGTTTACCAGTGTGCTCATGATGTAGAGTTCTAGGCTTCCCCTTTCACAGTGGACTCTCCCAGCTCACAAGCAGAAAGTTTCACAGAGCTGTCAACATGGTGAATCATCATGAGGTCAAGTGCCGATTTCAGTCCTGTCTTAAAGGGCCAGCACTGTTTAAAAAAAACTGATTTACAGGTGAAATGCTTTCATTTTCCTAATAAAGCGTATTTAAGAATGTGTTTGTATTTTAGTTTCCTGTTACTTCATGAGGTTTCCCTGGAGGTGATGGGTCCTTTTTTAAGCTGTATGAGAAGGTGTCTTTAGTGGACCATCAAAAGGATATCCTGATATGCGAGGAATTTCCCAAGAATTTCACTAGTAAGGAGAAAGTAGCTTGGAATAGTTTTGTTGCAGTCCTTCAGTACTTCCTGGGCAATATGGGAACATATGTGGAGCTGGTCGAGACTGTTAAGAACTTTACTATAGGAGACAGAATGTTACTCAAAGTCCATATCCTAGCTGCTGATCCTAGTAACTTCGAGCAGAACATTGGAGTATACTTGGAAGGGCAAGGCAAGCCCTTCCACTAGATATGCTGGACCTCAAAGGGGTATTCCTGTATTTTTGATTAGCTTTGAACCTGTAGACAAAGTTTAATTAAAATTTTTACCAAATACATTTATGTTTTGATTATGCTCCGTTTCAAAGCTGCAGCAGGTTATCGATTTCTGCTTGTTTACAGATGGTATCCTAGGTTACTTATCCCTATGCTCAGTAGGTTCTTATCAGCAGGAAGGTGCTGGGTGGTTGTTGTGCACAGAGGTGGTTAGTAACTTAGGAAATCATCCTTTAAATAAGCAGGATAGATATCCTACTGTATCTCTGAAGTGGAGCAAAATTTAGAACAGAAATGTATTTGGTAAGAATGTTTCTGTAAATTTGCCTACATTTTTATAACTAATAACTCAGATAGGATTGCCCCTTTAACGCCTGAAAAGTTGTTAATGACATCACTTTTTTTTTTTATTTATTTTTTTTTAAACCATTCATATTTCACACTTAATAACTTGTTAGATTAATTCTACAGGGTATTACGGTCGTGTGTATACCTAATATGTGTTTTTTTTTTTTTTGCGTGTAATGTATGTACAATAATTTTTTTATTAAATATTTATTTTTAGTTTTTTTTAGTTTTTAAAATCCACAGGGATAACTGTTACTTTTTTTCACTTAGTAATGTATTAGCATATTCATATATGTTAATACATTATAATCTGTATCAGTTTGACACAGGCAACAATCAGGGCAGCACACAGTCTGCTGGCTTCTTACACAAACAGCCTTGGGGCTACTGTAAGTCCCCAGGGCTGACTGTGCAGCCATTCCCCGGGCTCTGACGGGTCACCGGGTGTCCCAATCACCCGACAGAGCAGGGGAAAGCCCTTTGATTACACTGCAGTCACGATCCGCAGCAATCAAAGGATTAAGCGCCGCTGGGGAGCGGAGGTCGTCCCCCCCCCCCACTCCACGATGCTTGCAGAGGCTGCACTGGGAACAGGACTGTGTATTACAGCTCTGTTCTCAGTGCTGCGGCGCTGGGCGGCGCAAACACCGGTGTCTGCAGCGACACTAAAAATCGTTGCTGCAGACGAACAACCTGCACCAGCCGACGGCAAAAGTCAGTGGGCGGTCATTAAGGGGTTAAATACCGGTACTAAGGAAAGTGTATCAAGAAAGTTATGGAAGACTACATCTGAAGACTGATGCATGAAAGTGATTTACTAAATACTTGAAAATGTTTTAAATATTTTATGATCATTTTGCTCTAAATTTACTATAAACACAAGTATGTTTTGGTTCATATGTTTGTTTTTTCCCTCTTGATTTACGTGAATGGAAAAATACAAACTGGTCTGGTTTCAAAGTAGCTAAAATATCAAGGTCCTAGTCACTAAAGTGAAATCTGTAGATGATAGAAATGTTCTGACTTCTAGGCAATAAGAAAATACTTCTAGCTAGGAATCAAACTTGTGTTATCTTTGGATCTACCAATTCTCGTAGAAGCCCAAACTGTGGGCGACTGCTACAGGAGAAACCCCTTTATGTTGGATGCCATAGTGGTGATGGACTTTTTGTAACTTTGCCTCCCACTCCTTTCCTTTCTGGTGTCTGAAGTGAAAAATACTGAAACTGAAAACAGCTGAGAAGTTTAAATGTTCGGTTTTGGGGTTTGATTTGTAGACAGAGTATCATAGTCCGGTGATGACCTGCTATTTCCTTTTTCATAAGAAGTGTAGTTTGACATGTGACCCAGGAAAGTTTAGCATTTTGGTGGCAGATTATGTGTATTTGTGATCGAGTGGAAGTAGAAGGAGAGGTCAGTTATGATCCTCTAGAAACCGCATCTATTTATCTGGCTTTTTTTTAATCTGTATAGGAAACCAACTAATGTAGGATTTGTCAGCAAAGCCAAAGTGAGTCAGAAGTATAGTCTCTTTATATAGCACACTTTCAGGATTGTAGCTCACTGGTGCAGATCCAGCAAAAGGGGAATTTTTAGTTATTTTTATACTAAACATCCTTTACTTTATTCTCCTATTCTCGGACATATTCTAGGAACCAGGTAGCCAGTGCTCCTACTAACTCTGTACTGGCCAGGGCTGTGGAGTCGGTGCCTATTTTGCAGGAGTCGGAGTGGTTATAAAATGGACTTCGACTCCCAAAATATATAATAAGTTGGTTCAGTTAGTTTGATGCACTGCAAAGAGCAATTTTATATACCGTCATCTTACCTATCTTATACATAAATGTGACTTGCACGTATTTAGCATCTGCTTAGTGCTGCAGATTCTTTCCTGTAACTGCATTGTTATTGTTTTGCTCCTAAAAATCAAAATGTAAATTTTTATTATTTTGTTAGTATTTGGAAAATCTGCCTTTGGTTTTCAGCACTGCCTGAATCCTTTTGGGCTCTGGATTCGATTCAGTCATATATTGATCTGATCCCAGGTTTCTTGTACACATTCAAAAGATCAAAACATTGTTACCCTTTTGCTTGTCAGTGTCTGTTCTACCTAAATAGCTTGATTATTGTATCGTAAAGTGATAAAAAGCATAATGTTACCATTTTACTACAGTAAAGTTATCACTTAAACATGCGCCGTGTATGAGGGAGTCGGGGCTTTGGCTTGCCGACTCCATAGCCCTGGTACTGGCACGACATTTTGTGTGTAGAACTTTTTATGGAAGTGTAGATCTGAAATAACTGCATATTCTTGTATCATTGGCAGTGACCATTTATTGCCCAACTTATGAGAGGTACATTTTAAAGGGGTTGTCCAATTGATGTTGTGATGCGTGTTCGTATTTTTTTTTTTTCTAGCATAGACGGTCTTCTAAACAAGACTGTCGAGTTTGCTCAGAGTGAATTGACTCATCACTGAACAGCACTGAGGACCACTGGTCCCTCGTCCCGCGTGGATGCTACCTGGTCCATGCAAGACAGATTCCTGTGCCTGGTGGTATGGTCAGGTACCCTTGCTGGTCATCTAGCACGCGGACCACACTGATGTAAACGGTTACGAATGGTCTGACGTGACACTTGGTTGCCTCTCGCCTCCCTTAAATATGCTTGGAGTTTTGCGGCATTCATCATCCGGTTCTGCAGGGCATTGTTTCCAATGAAGCACTTATCAGTGTGTGATGGAGCCAAAGGATGTTCACTCCTTCACCTTTCTGTGACTTTTCCAGTCGCTCTCTCTGATACAACCTGCTGATGGCACTCTGTGACACTCTAAGCTCAGTGGCCACTTCCGTCTGAGAACATCCTGCTTGAAGCCTAACAATGAGGAGGTACTGTTGATCAATTGTAAGGTGTGGTCTTGGTCTCATGATGTCAAAATTTGAAGAGCATGATGAAGAGGAGTGTTTAAATCCCAATTAAAATTGATCCCTACATTTATTAGAAGATTCATGGTTCAAACACCTGCAAAAAGTACTGAAACATTGAACAGTTGGACATGTGCATTCTAAAGTGATGATCTATTTAGTTCATTTAAAATATCCTGAATTTTCAGGCAAGAGCCAAATATCCCTAACTTTTTGTGAGTAGTGTATATCAAGTATATGTGTCGAGACTTTCACTTTAAATATTAACCTACACTTCCTACTGTCAAAGCTGAACCATGTGTTGTGTGGTAACTTGCACATCGTGGATTAACTTTCTAATTATGATCTGTTAAATGCATTATCTTGTGAACATTAGGCATTCTAGACAGCAGCTTATTAAAGGCGTGCCCTGCTCCTATGGAAATCATTTTCTGGATATACTCGGTTACATGATCTGGAACAGTCAACATTGTCATAGATGAGCACGAGGCAAGAGGGTTAACCGGTCTTGTGCTGGGTGGTTGCCAAAGTATTAAACTGGCTGCGCTGTTGGTTCAGAGCCCAAATTACGCCTCTTTGTTCTGTGAGACCAGCTCACGGCAACTTGTGATTAACTGATTCCAGGAACTTGCAATGAAGATTAATGCAGCCACGTGAGGCTTTAAAGAATCAGTTAGTGACTGTTTAGATGTCAGATATTATATGGAGACGGTAGCTGCTGGAGCCCGCTTCCATTTAAAAAGGGGGTTCAAAGCTGGTATTGCATTTTCTGTCCTGCTGCACTATAGTTATGGGATATGTTCACGCGATGGGTTTTAACATGGGATCCAACCTGGATTACACATCAAAATTCAAGTGAAAAGAGCAAAAAATTGACACGTTACTTTTGTGGCTCGGATTCTGCATAGGTAAGTGGGACTGGAGACAGACGTCCTTAAACGGTTTTCTCACCACAGCTTCTAACATCTAGGTAAAGGAAGACTATTGCCAAATACCATTGCTTTCCCTTTTATTTCTCTTATCAGATTGCTCTAAGCTGCCATTTAACCCCTCCCATTTGCCTTCCCGCAAATGGACGAACCGCTACATCCTGCTCATCGTGGTTATCTCTCAGAATCGCAACATGGGATCAGCGGTATATTACCACTGGCCTCATGCCGCATCACCCGCGGCTGGAGTGAGCGCCGGTCGTGGGTGATTACCCCTTTAGCTGTGGTGGTCTTAGCTCCGGCGTAATAGATCGGCGGAGCTAGGGCAAAGGCAGGAGGAAGGAGCTCCTTCTGTCTTTAGTCAGTGCAGCAGCAGTGATCGCCGCTTCTGTGTGTACCCGACAGCCCAGGAGTGTTGTAAGAAACGCCTCCGGGCTGTCTGTGGCATCACCATCCTGGCAATGCATTGTGGCCATTGCCGGGTATGGTGACTGACAGCTGCCATAGGGACCAGTATAGAGTATTTCTGCTCTGTACGGATCTCTATTGTATCAGTGATCTAAGGATCTATATAAAATGTATTTTCTTGTAATTTTACCTACCCACATAGTAAAGTTTATCCTGTCATTTACACTGTACAGCGAACGCTGTAAAATTGAAGCCCAAAAAACAATGGTGGACTTTTTCCAACCCTATTTTCATGATCTAATGCTAAAAAAAAACAAACTATGGAATACCTTTGCACCCAAAATGCACAATATACCCCTAGATGAGATCCATGTGGGGTATTGAATCCAAAATGGGGCGACATGACCCCACCAAAATCTGCGTTCCAAAAGCCAAATAGCGCTCCCTACCTTGTACGTCCTGCCATGCGCCCAAACAGCAGTTTACACCCATATATAGGGTACTACCAAACTTGGAAGTAATTGCGTAACAACACCCCTGGATATATTACTTAAAGGGGTTTTGCCAGCACGTGCCTTATCTGCTAAGAAGCAAATGTAAACAAGCCAAGGAGCTGAGAGAGACACACAGCCAGAGCTGCATAAGGGATCGTGTGAAATGCTCACTCAAATAATCAAACTACAGCTAGTGGATTCTGTATACAAAAGACAACATCTTTTCTCCACAGCAGCTTGAAAGCTTCTTCATGTTCTCTGTCATCAGATAAAGCAGGGATCTACTCAGATAATCACCCTACAACTAGTGGATTCTGTATACAAAAAACAACATATTTCTACCCGGTGCATTAGGGCGCGTTTACACGGCACAGGACAAATACCGGCCGGTTTGCCGGCCGGTATTTGTCCTGTTTTGCGCCCGTCCCCACGGCCGCGGGGGGAACGGCTTTTCTCCGCGATGAGTGGAGAACAGTCCTCCCCCCCCCTCCCATTGAGAAGCGCATATTCCGTTTGAAAACTGGACGGAAGATGGTGCTTCTCCAATGTTTTGCCGCCGGACGGAAAACCCGTGTAGTGGAGACTGCTGCACGGGTTTTCCATAGAGCACAATTGTGCTAATTTTCGTCCGGTTTTTCAGGCGGTCTGAAAAACCGCAAACCGGCTGAAAAACCGTCCGAAAACCCGTGCAGTGGGGACATGCCCTTAAAAGCTTCTGCAGCTCAGTCTCATCAGATAAGAAGTGTTCTCTGCGCAAGCCTGGTCAGCAGCTATGGTCAGGTCGTATCTAATAGAAGCTTTTAAGTAACTAAGGGCATGTAAGGAAGGCTGTAGCTCTCTCAGGCTGCAATTTTTGTAATCGCGTATATTTAGAAAAGTGATGAAATACCCATTTTGGAGGATCCCACGTCAACATTGCATCGTGGCAAAACCCCTTTAAGGGGTGTAGTTTCCAATATGGGGTCTTTTTAGAGGTGTTAAGTTTTAGCACCTTACGGTGTCCGCAAACCTGAAATGACGCCTAAATAACATCGTAATGAAAATGAAACCCCAATGTCCAGTAGGTGCTTCTCCTACTCTGGGGCTTGTGGTTGAGCCAAATAGTGCACTAGCGCCACATAAGGGATATCTATAAAAAATGGCAGAATCTGGGGAATTGATGTTGTTTCATTTACCTGGTCACATCTACCGTATTCCTGTGAATAAGGGATAACTACTGAATCTGGAAAAGTGAAATTGTACCTCCACTTTAGGTATTTCACAGAAATTAAAGCAAAGGGTTAACAAACTTCCTAAACACTGCTATAAATACTTTAAGGCCCCGTTCACACGGCTTATTTTGCCGCAGATTGGCGCCGTATTCCGCGCCGGATTTGCGCTTCAATACGGCGCCAATCCGTCGGAGTCATTACGGTAATCCACTGCTCTCATAGAGAACAGTGGATTCCGTCGCTCCTCTCCGCTCGGCAAATCCGTCGGGCGGGGAGAAAGTGACATGCACATTATTTACGGCGCGTCCGCGCCGTAAATAATGTATTGTCTATGGGGCCGGGAGCGGCGCCCCCGCCGCGCTCCGGCCCCGCCCCGTATTCACGGCGGATTTGTGCGCTCAATACGGCGCACAAGTCCGCCGTGAATAAGCCGTGTGAACACGGCCTAAGGGGTCTAGTTTCTTAGATGAAGTCATTTATGGGGGCATTTACCATACAGGCCACTCAAAACCACATCAGAGCAGGACTGGTCCCTAAAAAAATGTATATTGCAAATTATCTTGAAAATGTGATGAATGGATACTAAGGGCCACAAGTATGAATCCCGCCGGGTCGGGGCGCACCTTTCCGCCAGTTTCCAGGCGGAATCTGCGCCTGATTTATGTCGGGGCTGGGGCGCGCTCATACATAGCATGTAAAGTCCGCTGAACCTCGCCAGTGTTTTTGGCGCAGTGCGGGTCCGAGGCGCAGTGCGGCGCTGCGCCTATGATTCGCCGCCGGAGGTAGTGCGGACATACATGCGGGGAAAAGTCCGCCGTGCCTCGCCAGTGTGTGGGGCGCAGTGCGGGGACCGAGGCGCAGTGCGGCGCTGCGCCTAAGATTCGCCGTCCGAGGCGGTGCGCTCATACATGCGGGCAAAAGTTCCAAGGATCAATAGTATGGGTGCAACGAAAATAAAGAAATAAACATGATTTTATTGATTTAATATTTTTTTTCGTTACCCCCATATTATCATTCGTTTTATATACACATCGGGACAACTTCTGTAGTGTTATAATTTGATTTCGGCCATGTACAGTTTTATTTCAGATTGCATTAGAAAACCCATAGGAGCGTCACTCGCTCTCCCATTGGTCCAAATAACGGCGCCTCTTTTAACTTAGCCAATCACAGAGCGCGCTCAGAATTTCTTTTCCCCATAGAACTCTATGAGAAAGTAGCTCACGCTCTGATTGGCTAAGCTGGACGAGCCCCCGCCGCTTCAACCAATCAGCTCGTTTCTGCATTTTTACTGTATTTTGAACTGTCCCGCCTTTGAATATGATTGGTCAATTTTTCTTCATAGGTTAGAATGGGCCACTGTCGCTCCTATTCTGATTGGTCCAAACTTCTCCATAGGATATAATGGGTCTTTGTCGCTCCTATTCTGATTGGCTGGCTTCTGCCGACCAATGAGAATAGCTTAAACAATTTGAATTACTGTATTTCCCGGCAATTCTCTCTATTGCAATTCCCTATGTAGCGCCGGTCTCGGCGACAAACGCGTTGTTCGGGTTTTTAACTGCTTTATTTGTAAAGAAGGGTTCTGCTCTTTATCTGATAATGTTTTACACTTAATAAAAATAATTTTTTTATTAATACTTCATGCCGCACGGCGCTGAGCGCCGAGATTTCAGAGCGCCCATCTCTCCATAGACTATAATGGGAGAAGTAGCTCGCGCTCTGATTGGCTGGGATAGCCAAGCCCCCGCTAGCTCAGCCAATCAGCTCTTTTCAGCATTTTTACTGTATTTTGAATTATCCCGCCGTGGATTCTGATTGGTCTAAACTTCTCCATAGACTAGAATGGGTCTTTGTCGCTCCTATTCTGATTGGCTGAGCTAGCCAAGTCCCCGGTAGCTTAACCAATCAGCTCTTTTCAGCATTTTTACTGTATTTTGAACTGTCCCGCCTTTGATTCTGATTGGTCAATCCTTCCCCATAGGTTTTAATGGTTCACTGTCGCTCCTATTCTGATTGGCCGGTTTATGCCGACCAATGAGAATAGGTTTCAGAATTTGAATTACTGTATTTCCCGGCAATTTACAATATCATAATTCTTGATATTGCGCCGTTCTAGAGTTTTGGAAAGTGATTTTTTTTTTTAAAGTATGTTTATTTTTTACGTTCAGCTCTTTTCTGACACTGTTTTATAAAGGCGATTTTTTTCGGAATCATACTCCTGCTGCACGGAGCGGAGCGCCGAGATTTGTGTAGCAATCTTCGATCCGCTTCCTCTCATGTTCCGTTCTTGCTTCACTTCGCCTCTGTCGGAGGATTTAGACCAAAATAAACCAGGTCTGCTTGTCGGAGCTGCCGAGCGCTGCATTGCGCCGCACTTTGCCGACTCGCCATCGTACATGCCTCGGAGTTTTCTAGCGCGACGCGTCCCGCCCCGGAACGCCTACACCGCGCCCACTGCCCACCCCTTCATGCAGGGCGCAGCTGAAAGTGGCGAACGCTGCGCCTAACACTGCTTTCCTGAGTCCGACAGCGGGATTCGGGCCGGGAGGCGCAGTATACGCCAAAAAACAGGCGAAAAGCCCAATCATGCATGTCGCCCTAAGTTTCTAAGCCCCCTAATTTCGTAAAAAAAGACATTTAAAAAATGCCAACCTACAGTAGATGCTAGTTATAGACTATTTTGAGTGGAATAACTGTCTTACACGCAGAAATTTATGAACTTTGAAAATGGCAACTTTTTCACAATATTTTGATATTTCTAACAAATAAACAAGGACCAAACTTTCTTACTAACTTGAAGCACAATGTGTCATGAGAAAACATTCTCTGATTCACATGGAGAGGTAAAAGTATCAAAACTTTATCCTCCCATAAGGGGCCATTTACACTGCACAGGACAAATACCGGTCGGTTTATCCTGTTTTCGTGCCGTGCACACGGCCGCAGGGGGGCGGCTTTTCTCCTCTGTTAGCAGAGAAAAGCCCTCCCCCCTTCACATAGACATGTTCATCTTCCGTCCGAAAACCGGTCAATAGAATGAACATGTTCTATGTTTTTTCGGACCGCCGGCGGTATGAAAAACAGTCAGGCGGAAAATCCGTGTAGTGGGGACTGCTGCATGGATTTTCCATTAAGGTCCGTGTAACAGTTTGTCAGCTGGTTTTCAAAACCGAAAACCGGCTGAAAAACAGTGCCGTCTGGACAAGGCCTAAAGGGACAGATGTCAGTTTTCAAAAATGGGGCTCTGTCAAAGGGCAAAATTGGCTATGGAGGTAAGGGGTTAAACAGAAGTCACTCGTTAGTGATTTTTCTTTCTAACACAGGAGCTTGTTTATCTAGGTTAATGACCAGTTTTAACCCTTTGAGCTCTGTAGTTTTCTGTACTTCAGATTATAAACCTCTTGCACTCATATAATTGTAACAGGAATAGCATGGAATAGTATAGCTGATATGCCAATCACTGGTGTAGAACTACCCACAAACTAACCAGGAAGTGCGATCCTGAAACTGCCTGCGGCTCTGTGAAACAGTATAATGAAAAAACCCCTTTAACTCTTTTATTTTTTTGCCCCCCCCCCTTCCCCCTATTTAATGTACTGTTTAACCCCTTACCGACACTGGACGTATGACTAACATAGCCGTTAGGTGTAGCTGCTAATTGCAGCTAATGCTCGGCGGTTACCCCCTTAGATGGTGCGGCAAAGATGTGCGCAGCATCTAAATCAATGAGAAATGGTGCCACGCACCGTTCTTCATTCCGATCAGGGCGTCTGCGGCGAAATCACGGGCTCCCGATCGGTTAACATGGCAGCTGGAAGCCTTGTGAAGGATTCCATCGCCGCTGTGGTTTCTTTATTACTACTTCCTGTCCAAGCCATCTTTGTACCCCCTATTGCATTGTTTTGCAATGCATTAGGCTGTATAAATGGTCGCGCAACCCAGGGGGACTGAAAGTTTAAAGTAAAAAAATAGATAAAAAAAACGTAAAAGTTCAAACCATCCCCCCTTGTGCCATTTTACAAATGAAAAAAATAATAGTTACAAATTTCATATCGCAGCTTCCAATAACCTCCAATCTATTAAAATATAGATTCCCCCCTTCCCCCCTTCCGCTGAACACCGTAGAAGAAAAAAGGTTCCAGACGCCAAAATTGAGGTGGTTTTTTTTTTTTTTTTTTTTGTCATTTCACATCCCATAAAATTTGGAATATATAGGACTTTTTTGATTAAATTTATTCCCAACTGGTAGCAATAAAAGTACACTTCAGCCCGCAAAAAAATGCCCCTTACTCAAGTCCGTAGGTGTTAGCACAAAAAAGTTATTGGTCGCAGAAAATGGCGCTGTTTGCGCAAATTTAAAAAAAAAAAAAAAATCCAAACATTTTCTATGGTACCGAAACATAACGGAAACCCTACATGTTTGGTATTGCCCGATGCGTATCAACCTGTAGAATAGAGATAGTCAAATGCAACTGCTTGCAGCCAGTCGGCTTCAGTGGTCAGGGGCTGTTTTATTAGTATTCTGGTTCCCATCACTGGGCGATGATGCCATAGGAGCAGTACATGACTGATGCAACGGAGGCCACTGAGCGGCTGTTTGGAAACATGATAGCAGTTTTTGACATGGCAACCTCTGTAAGTGTCCTACTTTCCCTCTGACGAACCGTTCTAAAAAGGGCTGAGTGTTGGGTGCCAGCCCCCTGATGAGCGAGCTGGAATGAGCCTGAGGTCAGGCAACAACCCTGCCTGCCAGTGCTGTGTGCGATTCAGTGCCATCAGCTGCCAGCACTGCCCTGGGACACATGAGATCTTATTACTGTACATTCATTAGATTTCACTTTGTGCTTCTCCTTTCTTTAGTCTCCGTCACAAGATTCTACTTTATTTTTATCGTCCCATTTCCTTACCCCCTCCCCCTCGATTCTCTGACATTTTTCTAGATCTTGCACAATACACAATTGCTTTTCTTCATCTCGCTGTCCTGTGGTGAAGACGAGGAGTTTCCTCTCTGAATGAATGTCAGAAGATGAACTCCGGGTTTTTCTAGAGGAAGTGTCTCGGTCATGATACTCGCGTTGTTTTCTCCACCCCTCTTAGCTATTTAGCGGTGAGAAAACTTGAAGAAATAATTGAGATTCCTTAAATAAATGCCGTCCCCCATTATTGGTGAGATCTTTCTTGTTTGGCTGTGTTTTAAGTGAGCCACTTAAATGGGTGTTCTCACCATGCGGTTTCACAGTCACAGCCAGCTTCAGACTCGCACTTACAGTTCAGGCTGTGGGTGGTTCTATAGCAGTGATTGGCATATGCGCTCTATAATTTCTAGCTGAGCCTGTTGAGGTCCGTCTACATGGCAAGAATTTGTAGTCGGTTTTTATGACTGTTTTTCAGATTTTGAATTGCTTTGAAAAACGACTGGTAACCATCCCCATAGACCTCAATAGAAAATCCGACTAGTCTACACAGCACGGATTTTGTGAGGTCGTGTTTCAAAACATATGGCTTTGCAAAAAAACTTGGAACATGCACATTCTTCTGTCGGAAAATGTACTGTTCAATGTCAATAGGCAGGGCAAACCGGGAAAACTGATTACAAAATCGGTGCCAAAAAAACAATTTGTAAAATACCAATTCTGTTATAGAATCCGACCAGTATTGTGGACATAGCCTTCAGTGGCATGACTGCTGGTGGTTTATAAAGTGATAGTGTACAAGGCTACTGAGCTCTAAGGTTTAAAACTTGCCATTAAACAAACTCCTATGCTAGAGATGGGACTTGGCATGGTTGGTCGGCAGCTTGGAGCAATGAGCGAGAGCAGGGAGAAGTGATTGGTAACCTAGAGAAACTTGTGTACACAAAGAGCAGACAAAATCTCCTTTATCTCCTGAACAAAGCAAAATCAAAATGGCGATGTGTTTGGTAAAGCTCTTCATTTACCTTTCCCTACATGTTAAAAGCTAACTATTGTGCTGAGAGAACCCCTTAGACTTTGGCTACAAACAGGCTTCTTCTAGTGAGCTACTGCGGCATAGCCAATCACACATCGTTGTACATGAATTAGTCCTGTTTTATCAAGCAAATCCATGTGTGCTCATTCTGTGCAGAATCTGCATCAATGAGTGATTGAGGTTTCCCCTCAAATTTGCACTGCAATTCCTGTGACGTGGATTTTACATGCTCTATGAGAACTGTGGATTACTGTAATTATGGGGCGCATTTTGCTGGTATTAGAGCGCAGTACGCCACGAAATACGCAGCGAACTGCGCCCCAAAATAAGCCGTGTGACAATTCCCTAAGAGCCCACGCTTGAAACACATCAACATTGACCTGTTCTAATTATATTTTTGCTACGTATTTATTTTTTCAGCAAAAAGGGTTGATTTTAACCTTTCTCGATTCAAGTTTGCTTGATAAATGGGACTATTTTTTTTTTTTTTTTTTTTTTGACTGTGGGTTTGAAGCTGTATTCGGAGGCGGATTTCAGCCTTCAAATACTGTGCGAGTTCTTTTTTAGTAGTGTTATTCTTTTTAGCACTGTTGGGGGGCCGTTCACACAGCATTTTTGGATCCCAAAATCGCATCCAAAAACGCTGCGTCAATCGGATCTTCAATGGATCCAACACACAGCTCCGTGTTTGGATGCAGCAGGATTGCACCCTATAGTTTAAAATAGGGCTCCGGCTGCGTCTTTCGGGCCAAGAATTAACATGTCAATTCTCAGAACGGATCTGAAAGACGCGCTTCGCCGATCACTCATGTAAACGCCGATGCGTGTTTCACAGTAAAAGCAATGTAAATCACACTGCTATTTTAGATGCATTTGGGTCTGTTTGGGGTCCAACAGACGGATTTAAATATGCATCTAAAAATGTATGTGTGACGCCGTGTGAATATACCCTAAGAAAGACCATGCCGCGGAAAAACAGTTGTGTGGCTTTCAACTCTGTTTTTTTGTTGAAAGCAATGGTAGGCGGATTACAGTTGGTTTTGGACAGTGTGTCAGCACGGAATCCGCCTCAGAAACCGCATTCAAAACCACTACCCTTGTAGTAAAAGAAGACTTGTCGCCTCTGGATGTCCTGTTTTTTCCTCAGATGAAGGAAGAAGTTCCCTTTTTTTTGGGAGTTTCACTTAAAACCTCTTTTCCCTCATATTATATATATATTTTTTTTTTTACTAATGAATCACATTTTCCCTTTTAGATGTCTCTTCCCAAGTTTAAAGGGTTTTTCTCACCATGCTGTTTCACATATCCACAATCAGCTTCAGACTCTCACTTCCTGCCAGACTGTGGCCATTTCTACAGCAGTGATTGGCATATCGGCTCTTCCTGTTACAGTAACAGGAGTGCAGGAGGTTTATAATCTGTAGCACACTTAGCTCTAAGGTTTAAAACTCGTCATTAACTTAAGTAAACAAACTCCTGTTCTAGAGATAGGACTCAACATGGAGTGACTCACTCTGGTTGAATGGCAGCTTGGAGCAACTAGCAGGAGGTGGTCGGTAACCAAGAGAAACTTGTGTGCACTAGCAGTGCATAAAATTTTCTTTATCTCCTGAACAAAGCAAAATCAATACAGCAATGCATTTAATAGTCTTTTATCTTTCCCTACATGTTTAAAGCTGGTCGTTGTGGTGAGAAAACACCAATTTTTTTTTTTCTTTTTACTTCTCATAACGAAGATGCTCCATTCACATTATCCGTTTAGTTGCTAGCCTTTCTACATTCTCAAGTTCCAGAGCATCCTATGAATGGCCGCCCAGAAATGAACTGCATATTCCACATAAAAACACCCCAATGCTTTGTTGAATGGTATTATTACTCCTCTGCCCTGTGAGTCCATAATTAATTGTATACTACCCTTCTAGTATATAGGAGAGCTATGAACAGTGCTCGTCCATCATGAGGAAGGCCTGTGAGTCCATAATTGTATACTACCCTTCTAGTATATAGGAGAGCTGTGAACAGTGCTCGTCCATCATGAGGAAGGCCTGTGAGTCCATAATTATATAGTACCCTTCTATTGTATAGGCAAGCTGTGAACAGTGCTCGTCCATCATGAGGAAGGCCTGTGAGTCCATAATTGTATACTACCCTTCTAGTATATAGGAGAGCTGTGAACAGTGCTCGTCCATCATGAGGAAGGCCTGTGAGTCCATAATTGTATACTACCCTTCTAGTATATAGGAGAGCTGTGAACAGTGCTCGTCCATCATGAGGAAGGCCTGTGAGTCCATAATTGTATACTACCCTTCTAGTATATAGGAGAGCTGTGAACAGTGCTCGTCCATCATGAGGAAGGCCTGTAAGTCCATAATTGTATACTACCCTTCTAGTATATAGGAGAGCTGTGAACAGTGCTCGTCCATCATGAGGAAGGCCTGTGGGGCAGGAGCCACCAGCATAGGATCCCTTCTGTCTCCTCTACCCTCCGTTTTGCTTCAGAACATGTTAGTACATCAGTCTTGCTGGTGTTTTAAACAATACCGAAGAGCTTAGCAAGCTTCTGTGCTAGCGCATATATGGCAAGGAATGAATACCACTAAAATTTGTAATGAATGGGAAGTTCTGAACTTCATGATGTATGAGGTATTGAACATTGGTGCCAAAGGATTGCTGACATACTTGCAGCCGCAGAATGAAGTATCGTAATATCAGCAACTTGCTGTCTGACTTGGCGAGGAACCCTTTCTGGGAAAGAAGGTTGGTTTTTTTTTTTTTTTTTAATTTTTTTTTAATGCTTTTTTTTTTTTTACTTGTGCTATGCTTTTTGCTGTCTTATGTGTCTCTAGAATTGTGCATCCAGCGCAGTGGGGTTTTTTGGTATGCTGTATATGGCTATAATGAAATGACCTATGTCAGGAAGTTGTGACCGTTTTCTGTCTGTGGGATGCTGATTAATATAAGCATTATGTGATAAAAGACAATGACGATCACAGCATGGTGATAAAGCACACCTGGCTGGCACCGTTGGCATTGATTTTTACTTCCTATTACGAAGCAGGTTGTTGCCTGAGGCATTATTACATCCTGTTACATTGACAATACTTCTCGGATCCTTTTGGTTGGGCTTTATGTGACTGTTGCTTCTGTTTAACTATTTACCAACGTTTAAAGGGGTTGTCCATTAATTATAAAGAAAGGCTGCTGGTTCAGGAGGGCTTAAAAATAGAGATAAAAACCTCACCTGTGAAGCCTACTTCATTCCAGCGCCTCCAATTACGTCACCCGTTCATTGGTCACGTAACGCTGCAGCCAATCATTGGCCTCCATAGTTTATTTCTGTATGACCGGCACGTGACTACTGAGAGAAGAGATTGCCTGCACTGTCATGTGATCAATGAATGTGACCTCAGTGGGAAGTAGCAGCGACACTGGAACAGACTTCACTGTTGTGTTAAAGGGGTTTTCTTACTATAAGGATTAGTTTTTAACATGTAGGAAAGGAAAATGAAAACTATTACCATATACATTGCGTTGTTGATTTTGCTTTGGTCAGAATATAAAGAAGATTTTATCTCCTCTTTAGAGTATATAAATTTCTCTGGTTACCAACCACCTCTCTCTCATATGTCTCCTATCTGATTGCTCCACAAAAATAAGTCACTCCCTGCAGAGTC
This sequence comes from Phyllomedusa bahiana, assembly GCA_025379985.1. Taxonomy (NCBI): domain Eukaryota; kingdom Metazoa; phylum Chordata; class Amphibia; order Anura; family Hylidae; genus Phyllomedusa; species Phyllomedusa bahiana. The sequence goes on from JAODAL010000664.1 coordinate 156,296, forward strand.
TTGTCTCTGGCAACAGAGTTTGTTTACCTAAGTAAATGAGAAGCTTTCACCGTTTAAAACACTGTAGCCCTGTATACTACAAATTATAAATATCTTGCAGTCATCTCACTGTAACAGGAATAGCTAGGAACCGCAGAGTTGAAATGCCAATCGCTATTATAGGCTTGCCCACAGACTGACCAGGAAGTAAGAGTCTAAAGCTGACTGTGGCTCTGTAAAACTGAATGTGAGAAAACATTATTAAAGAGGTTTGACAAAAAGGCATGTCATGTCTGGTTTATCCAGATTCAGCTTTCAGTGTGTTCAGCAAATGGTGTGTATGATTTGTTTGAATTGCAAATCATGTGACCTTGCAGGCTTGACATCACCATGCCTTTCCCCACAGTGTGCTAACTCTGGTCAAACAAAGGTCTGTTTATAGTAAGAGCTGTGAGTAGCTGCAATATAGCTGAGTTGTTTGTACTTCTGCCTTTCAACATAGGGGTCCTAGGTGTAAATCCCTGGAGGAGCCAAACATGTGGTGTGTGTTTTTTTTTTTTTTCCTTTTTTGTTCTCTGATTTGAAAATTCCTGGTTTGAGGTTTTGTTTTCTTTTATTTTTTTTGTTGTTTAATTACTATGGAATACAGAGAACAGGAATAGAATGGGGTTGAACACTTGCTCAGCAATAAGTGTGTGTGATTACTAAGCAGGGAAGAGATTGACAGTAGCTGCCGGAGAGGAGAGGTGATAATCACGTCTGACCATGTACCGCCAGGACTGAAGAGCTCTTGTCACTGGTTGTATTCCCTGGAGACGAGCTGTACACTATGGATCACTAGGGTAGCAGCAAGAACAAAAATGCTTGAGAATTTTTAATAATAATGAATAGTGAATTTTTTTTATTCTTTAACGTTCTAGCTTCCCATGTCCATTTTTCTTTGGTAAAACCCCCTTTAAGTTATTTCTATTTTTAACCCCTGTTGACCATGAAAGCCTTTTTTAGTCTAATGGACAACCCCTAAATCTACCTGACATGCCCCTTCCATTTTACTTTTCTGTTAATGGAATTGTCCTGATGACATCGGGACTGTTGGCTGATATGCATTATGGATTCCCAGTTGCATACCGGTCATTGAAATCCTCAGACTGTACAAAGTGGATCATACATCTGTAGAGTTGGGTGTGGGGGGCATTGCCAATAACCCGCTGTTTTAGAATGGGGTCAGATGGTCTGGTAGCTGTGTGCGGCCTAAACTATGCCCATGGCTGCCTGAGTTTTGCAGTAAAACTGTGATATCACCAGCAAATTTGTGTGGCCATTGGCTGCCAGGTGTGGCTATGGTGCCATCTGTATGCAGCTGCCAGGCCATCTGATCCCCACCTTCCAACAACCTGCAGAGTCCAGTCCTACGCTGTTCGATTGCTTGCATGTATCAAGACGACAATTACAGTAAGGGTATGTTACCACGGCTTATGTCGCGTATTTTGCCACGTATTGTGCTTAATACGCGGCGAAACGCATGCCACAATTACGATAATTCATAGCGGTCATAGAAAGCTATGGATTACGCGTCGTCCCCCCGCATGTACAATACGATTGTACTGTACGCACGGAGAGAGAATTGACATGTCAATTGTTAGCGGCGAATACGCACCGCTGAAAGTGCATGTCTATGGGTCGCCGCCCGGCTGGCCCCCCGTGCTTTGGAATTATGCGCTGATCAGCGCGTGGTTCCAAAACACCTGCCGTATTATTGCGCCGCAATAAGCAGTGTGAACATAGCCTAAAGCTGTAAACCGCATTACGCAGGTTTCGTATTTCTTCGTAGACTTCTGTGGGTGTTTTGATATGGGTCTGTACATCTTGGGAGTCTTTAAAGTCCTGTGGTATTTACAGCCAGATGTCTGGGCACACCTTTGTATATATTTAGAAGTTGCTTACTTACTGGTTGCTCTATTAATATATATCTTACGCAAACCAGTTAGGGTGTGCAGATTGCATCCGTTCCTCCCTATGTATGGGATACACAGGGCTTTAAGTTCATGAATATCTTCTGATTAGAAAAGGGGATTTACTAAACTGATTTTAGGTGTAAAAAGTAACAAGAAGCGGTATGGCAGCAGGTACCCTTCGTCTATTCTCTAATCCAGGGTGTCAAACTCGTTTTTACCGGGGGCCACATCAGCCTCACGGCGTGCCTTAAAGGGCCGACATAATTTTAGAACTGTGTAAATGGAACTTCTCCTTAGCTGTTACATTTGTACAGTATTGGTATTCTAATTAGCCCTTTGAGGGGAACCAGGAGGAATATATTAGCCCCCATAGGTAGATAGGTACATATGACCCTTGTAGGTAGATAAGTGGGCATAAAGCCCCCTGTAGATGACCGTTATATCTGCCCATGTAGGTAGATAGGTATTTTGCCCCCTGTAGCCAGGTAATATGCCTCCTGCAGCCAGGTAGTTGTCCCATGTAGCCAGGAAATATACCCTCTGCAGCCAGGTAATATGCCCCATATAGCCCCCCCAGTAGCCAGGCAGATGGGGCCCCCCCCCCCCCCCCCCCCCCCAGTAGTCAGGCAGATGCCCCATATAGCCCCCCCTAATGATTATAAAATAAAAAAAAAACCTGCTCACCTCCTGGTGGTCAGTGCAGCGCGGGCCGGTCCTGAAGCTGGTGTACGGTGTAAGCGGCGTGACGTCACGCAGCTCCCAGGGATCTTCTCGCCGGCAGTACATACACCAAGCACAGTACATACAAAGGGAGAAGGTAGGAGGGAAACAGTCCCTCCTGCCTTCTTCCTGTACCAGCAGCTGCACCGAGCGTGTAGCTGCTGACTGACTCTTCGCGGCTGTGGTAAAACAGCCGTGCAGAGTCGGGGAGATCGCGGCGGCCGGAAAACAAAGGCCGCTGGCCGGATTTGGCCCGCGGGCCTTGTGTTTGACAGCCGTGCTCTAAACCGAATTAATCGCCGTTTCCCACAGAGATGACTGTACATTCATGGTCCTTGCACTTGCACTCCAAAGGGAATTGGAAGTTATGAAAACTTTATTTTAGTGTTCCCTTATAATAAAATTTACCCACAAATGAAGGGAGTGGGTAAGTCCACACGGTATGGTGTTTCAGTCGGTTTTTCGGATTTTGAAACCGACTGTCAACCATACCCATAGACTTCAATAGAAAACCCAAGCTGTAGTCTACACAGCTCAGATTTTCTGACAGTCGGATTTCAAATCCGGAAACAGTCTAAAAAAAATTTGAAATTCTGAATCGGAATCCGGCCGGTATTTTATCTATGCTGTGTGGCAATGCCCTTAAAGATTGAAAGAGCATGTTAGAATTTGTTACAACAATAGCTTGAGAGGGGTGAAGTTTGTCCTTGGGGAGAGCCCTATGAAGGTGTATGGAGACCTATAAATCATGCAGCGCTTCATGGGAAAATACAATATTCAAATAAGTTGTGAAAAAAGCTAGGATCTCTAGTGCCACCTGCTTGAAGGAATAGAAACTGTTTCTTATAATGACAAATGGTTATAACTGTATGTAGGTTGTTGGAGACCATGAAATTCTGAATTATTGAGAATTGCCACTAGTGTCCATGGACTAGAAGCGGCTCCTGTATCATAGGGGAAGGGTCCTACTTCCGCTGCGATGCTGATTCCGAGCACTTGTGTTCCCGGGGGGGTTTAGGAGCGGATTGTGCTGGCATTTTTCTTTGTTGCTGGATTCTAAAAATAGCTGAAGGACATGGCTGTGTCCTCTCCCTTCTGACCTTCCAGTGTCTGTCCAAGCTGAGGACATTCTTGAAGACCTGCTTTGACAAGCATTGTTTGAGGAAGCTGTGACTGATATGAGAGGTTATTTTAGTTGCATGCATGCTTGACTTGGATGTGTGTGTAAGTTTTAAGGTTTAAAGGGAATCTGTCGCCAATTTTTTTTTTACTTATTAAATCAAGCCCCTGATCCATATTCTTTTCCTCTGTCGTTTTTATTTCCTGATTGTAGATATTTCTATTCGGCCGTCTATATTTGACTGTGGGGAAGACATTCTTGCTTGCACTGCTTTAACAGCAGTCAGATACTTTACAGCAGCTTCATGCACATAGGAGTCTTAAGACAGATTCTGTCCCATAGACTTGTATAGGAGAGTTTTCACTGAGGGGAGAGGGGGAGCTGTGACATCTCCTCTTGTGACTGGTGGATTCTGTGTTATCTGTACACAATGGAGTCTCCTTTCAGTGTGACCCTGCTTTTACTGATAATGAGCAGACACTGAAAATCTCCCTCTACAGAACAGGAAGTGTCAGACAATTATTAGGCTTAGTGGCCAAAGTGAAAACTGCAGGACTTAAAGGGGATTTGCCGAGAGATAGATTCTTACCCCTCTCTTGTTAGCACAGGCAGAATGTCAACAAATCACGAGGAGTCATGAAGCTGCAGGGGAGAGAGGGAGGGGGAGTGAGGAGTGAGGAATCCAAGGGAGCTTCTCCAAACTTAAGTGAAATAATAAACAGTACAACAGTGGATTGTCAATACAGCAAGACACAGGCTCATACACTGCACTGTCAGGAGGAGCCTTATCTGCAAAGATGCTAATGTAATGTAAACAAATCACGGAGCTGAAAGAGAGAGAGACGCACACCGCGGAGAGCACAGAGCTGCATAAGGGATCATGTGACATGTACACTGAAATCAAAAAAAACTATAACTTGTGGATTCTATATACAAAAGAGAACACCTATTCTACACAGCAGCTTGAAAGCTTCTTCATGTTCCCTGTCATCAGATAAAGCAGGTATCTAATCACACTACAACTAGTTTATTCTGTATACAAAAGAAAACATATCTCTACCCGGTGCCTTGAAAACTTCTGCAGCTCAGTCTCATCAGATAAGAGGCTCTCTCTGCGCAAGCCCGTCCAGCTCTTGTCAGGCCCGTATCTAATAGACTCTTTGAAGTAACCAAGGGCATGTAAGGAAGGCTGTAGCTCTCTGACTGCAATTTTTGTAATCACATATATTTAGAAAAGTGATTAAAAACCCATTTTGGAGGATCGCACGTCAACATTACATCGTGGCAAAACCCCTTTAAAAAGGAAAGTCTGTTGGTAACTATATAGTGCATTCTGACCTGAAAAAGAAGACATCTCGACAACAACTATTAGATACACAGAAAAAGGGGAGGTACCCATGTCTGTCGTGTCAAAACTGAAATGGCATAATAAAGGGTGAGAATATTGCCCACCCGACACAAGGGCACCCAATATCCATCCAGGGCTTCTTCACATATATGATGAGCAATGCGGTTTATCTGCTAAAACGCCCATGTGGGAAGTGTTATGTGGTGCAGACTAAAAGGATGGGACGCATTAGGTTAAATGAGCACAAGTCACAAATCCCTCTTTTAAAATCAAAAGTGGAGAAATGCCCAGAAATGGAAGAGGGACAGTATAGTCATGATAGACGAAAGAAGCTTACGGAGTCCACGGTGGCTAGGCACTTTTATGAGAATGGACACAATGGGGCAGATCTGCGCTGGTGTATCTTGGAGGAAGTCACAGGTAATGATCCCGAGCAGATCACGGTGCGTTTGTTACAACGCGAGGTGTTCTGGATAAATAGATTAGATGCTCTTTCACCGAAGAGGTTAAATGAAAATTGTCAGTGGAATGTATTTTTGTAAAGTAAACTGCTGCTTGATTTTTCCGTATGTGCTTTAGGATTCCATCTTTGCTTTCTTATGATTGATGGGATAACCGGTTAAGATATTATATTTGAAGGAAATATGTCTCCATAAAACTAGATAATGGAAGCATAGAATCGGCAATGAATGTTAGGTTCTTAGTTGAAGCATTTTTGAATATTATTTGAGACCTGTTTAGTGATGTATATTTAATGTTCTGATATTTTTATTGGTTTGTACACTATGTATTGTGTTTTGTATTAGTGGGTGGTTGGTACAAGGGCCAGTTCACACGGCTTATTGCCGACGTAATTGCGGGACTGACTTGTAGTGCTATTTACTATCACTTTACTAATTTACTAATCACTCATCCGGTCTGTAGAAGATGAAGACTGGGATCCCCACCAGTTGCTGCCGCAAAGCCTGTGGAGGAAAGAGGCTTCATTCTAGCATCAGAATGAAGTTTGAAATGGCAGCTCAGCATGTGCCCTGCTTCTCCATTTACAGGAAACCTGTCACATTGAATATGCCATCTGATCTGTTGGCAGCATGTTGAGGTTCGTTCACATGATGGGTTTTAGAAAGGAATTTTACCTGGTTTCCGCATTTATTTCCTCATCAAAATCCTTGTGCAAACCGATGGCCAGTCTGCGTTATAGTTCACCCCGTTGACTACAGTGCGGATTTTTCGCACCTAGGATTAAAAATCCATGATGTAGAAAAAAATTGAAGATGTTCATTCTCTTGAGTGGATCCTCATAGGATTCCTCTTGGGAAGGGGGGATTAGCCACAGTGCAATGGCGCTAACCTGAGCCAGAATCGAAGCCAAAAAATTTCCCGATACGTGAAAATCTTTGGCAGAAATTCGAGGTGTTATCTCGGGTTTTTGCTGAGGAAACGTCATCGGAATTACTTTTCAGTCCGATGTGTGAACATAGCCTTATAAAGCAGGAGGACCTGAGCACATTGACCTAGATCAGGGGTGTCAAACTGCGGCCCTCCAGCTGTTGGGAAACTACAACTCCCACAATGCCCACTGTTATAGGTTATACAAATGCATGATGGGAGTTGTAGTTTCCCAACAGCTGGAGGGCCGCAGTTTGACACCCGTGACCTAGATTATATTGAGACCTTTCCCACAAACCTATTTGTGGGAACTGATAACTGCCTACTGGAGTCCTTAACCTAGAATAAGCAGGGATTCAAATGAATACATTACAGGTTCTACAGAATAGTTACCGTATATACTCGAGTATAAGCCGACCCGAGTAAAAGCAACGGCACCTACTATTGACCCAAAAAGAGGGAAAACTTATAGACACGAGTATAAGCCTAGGGTAGAAAATGCAGCGGCTACTGGTAAATTTTAAAAATAAAAATGGATACCAATAAAATTACATAGGCAATTATAGGCAGATATATGGCCCTATATGCAGTTATATGTCCCAAAAGGCACATATATGGCCCCATAGGCATGTAAAAGGCAGTTATATGTCCCCCATAAGCAGATTATAGGCAGGTATATGGCCCCATAGGCAGGTATAGGGCAGGCTGTAGGCAGGTATATGGCCCCATAGGCAGGTATAGGGCAGGCTGTAGGCAGGTATAGGGCAGGCTGTAGGCAGGGTATAGGGCAGGCTGTAGGCAGGGTATAGGGCAGGCTGTAGGCAGGGTATAGGGCAGGCTGTAGGCAGGGTATAGGGCAGGCTGTAGGCAGGGTATAGGGCAGGCTGTAGGCAGGGTATAGGCCAGGCTGTAGGCAGGGTATAGGCAGGTATAGGGCCGGCTGTAGGCAGGGTATAGGCAGATATAGGAAGTTTAAAAAAACAAAAAAAAACACTTACCTGGATCCCCGCTGCTCCGTCTCCCTCGCCGCTCTGCCTCCTCGCTGTCCGCCTCCCGCGCGCTGTCTTCCCGGCACAGGCAGTGACATCATCAGGCCGCGCACGCAGCGTGATGACACACGCTGCCTGTGTCGTAAACTCCGGACGGCCGCGAGTCTGCTTGCGGCCGTCCGGAGGCCACTGCGGAGCACGGAGCGCTCGCTCTGTGCCCCGCAGTGGTATCCCTTCACCTATATGTGCTCCGGAGGAGTCGCATGTAGGTGAAGGGATCGCGGACAGTGCCCGGACCACCGCAGCGTCCGGACATTGTGCGCTCACTCGGCCTTCAGTTATATGCGCTCCCTGAGGAGCCGCATATAGCTGAAGCGTCCCTGTCGGCGCACGGGCCATCGTAGCGCCTGAGCGCCGACAGTGACTCGAGTATAAGCCGAGGGGGGATGTTTCAGCACAGTGTGCTGAAAAACTCGGCTTATACTCGAGTATATACGGTATATAACTTGTAAGGCCGAAAAAAGACAAGACGTCCATCCAGTTCAGCCTGTTGTGCTATAGTGTTGATCCAGAGGAAGGTAAAAACCCCAATGAGTTAGAAGCCAATTGTCCTCCTTCTAAGGAAAAAATTCCTTCCCGACTCCAATCTGGCAATCGGAATAAATCCCTGGATCAATGACCCCTGTCCAGAATCCTAGTCACTATAACTTGAATCTTTTCCAAGTATATATCAGCTCTTCCTGCTCTGTAACATAGTGCCTGCGGATCAGATGGAGTGTTTAATGTTACTGGCTCCCTTTTTAAAGTGTAAAGGTTCCTCAGCAATCTGCTGTATTTTGCTAAGAAACCTGGCAATTAGTATTCAATTTCCCTGCAGCGCCACCAGAGGATAAATAAAGCATTACACAGTGCTCATCCCAATCCCTGATCTTTCCATGTCATACAGGACCTCCAGAGGGAAGAGACCATCTTCTGCTCTCTTCTGTTCAGGATCCTGAGACCCTCGTCTATGATCTCAGAATCAACAAATCTGATGCATGCAGATGGGTTTTATAAGCTGGAGAACCCTTTTAATCAGTGTGGGAAGTTAAAGGGGTTTTGCAACAATCTTATTTCATACCTTCAGCATCCAGCTCTTCAGCTCTGTGTGCTCAGAAGGGGGCATGTGTGATTTGTTTGAATTGCATATCATGTGACTCGGCATGATGACATCACCAGGCCTTTCCTCTCTGTAGTCAAGGAAAGGTCTGTTTATGTATAGAATTGTAAGTAGCTACACTGTAGCTCAGAGGTAACATTTTTGCTTTACAGCACAAGGGTCCTAGGTTCAGATCCCTGCAGGAACTTAACCTGTGGATTTTTTTTCTCTTTATCAATGCACAGACCTCAGTGAGGTTTCTTTTTTTTTTTTTTTTATTTGCACTGTTTGACTTATTACGAACTAGTCCAAAGGACAGGAGTAGAATAACAGCACCCAGGGTTTGAACACTCAGTTGCTACCTGGGAAGAGAGGTGATGTCTGAGCATGTGCGACCAGGACTGAGGCGCTCACAGCTCTGGTCGTATCCCCCGGAGATGAGCTGTAAACAATGGATCACTAAAGGAGCAGCTAAACCAAAACGGTGCAGAATTTTTTTTATAATGATGAATGGTGAAAATGTTTTATTATTTGATTTTCAAATTTACCACGTCAATTTTACTTCGTGGTAAAACCCTTTTAAGGCTAATGCATTTGATCTCGATGCCCCAGGACAGTTAATATAGCACAAATTGCTAGGACCGTGATAGTAAGTTCTATGGGCAGTGATCCATGAGTCATGTCATTCATGTAGCGTTCAGATTACAGAAACCACCTACCTAAACATTATTGCAAACCAAATACACTCCTTCATGGCAGCGGTATTTCCTAATGGCAGAGGCACCTTGCTGCAAGATATTGCACCCTGCTAAAATGGCTCAAAGTGTGAGAGGAACATGACCTAGTTCAAGGTGTTGACTTTGGCCTCCACGTTTTCAGTCAGACTGGACATCTGTGTAATGTTCTGGAAAAACAAGTCCCGTCCATGGAGGCCCCACCTTGGAATTCATACTGGAGTAGCTGGTGAAGCCTTGATTATTAGACTAGCATATTTTGTTAAGCAATATTCCCTGTGAAAGGCCTCATATGTCATGAACAGATTGTTTAACTTGCTGCCCTCCCTCAGTTTCCTGTTATTGCCCTTTTAACCAGCACTTGTTGTAATCTCAAGAGTGCTGAGTCAAGGAGTCCTAAAATTCTGCTCCTTTATCTTCCTTTGGCTTATATCAGATGAACTGTTTTAGTAAAAATGCTGGGACTCTGAACTTCAAGGTTTTTTTTTTTGAGATTTTTGCAATACCCTTTATAAAAGGGCCTGAGAATTATGATTGCCCTCAAATGGTTGTTTGTAAGGCTGTATAAATGTAGTTACTCCTTATGGGGGTTGTCTCACCACAACGATCAAGTTTTAACATGTAGGGAAGGTTAAATAAAGACTATTACCAAATACATTTCATTTTTATTTTGCTTTGTTTAGGAGATAAAGAAGATTTTATCTATGGCTTGTGTGCACAAGTTTCTCTAGGTTACTGACAACCTCTCCCTGCTAGCAGGGCTGTGGTGTCTTTTTTGCAGGAGTCGGAGTCATCATAAAAGGGACCGACTCAGACTCCCAAAACATTTAATAAGTTGGTCGAGTTAGTTCGATGCAAAGAGCAAGAGGAGTTGGGTCCGGCCAGTGCTACTGCTCCCATTTCTTCAGCCTCATCACATGAGGAGTGTAATTGATGACACGGAGCAGGCAAAGCGCTGCCCCAGGGGGAAAGATTCCGCTCCCATGGCAAACAGATTTCAGCTAAATTTTTCACTTGCTTTCAAAGAAGTAGAAGAGTTCAACCATTCATCAAAACTGACTGTGCCTGAGGCAATTCCTTTATACCCTGACATTGTTAGAGATGTTGCCCCTGTGGTCACCACTTTGCTGCCCAACTCAAGTTAGTGTAGAGAGGCCGTTCTCTAGTCTGAAAATAATGAGATCAGATGTGAGGTCATGTATGCAGGATCTGATGGAGGCAATACTATTTCTCAGAACAAATTCAGAGACTCCAAAATTTTTCCTTCAGTTTTTTCCATTTTTAAATTTTTTTTTTTTTGTGTTCTAAAGTCATATCCAATAAATATATTTTACACTGACGAGCAAAATGGTAACAATGTTTTGAACTTGTGACTTTCAGGCTCCATATCTCTCCATCCACTACAGCTTTGCACATAAGGCTACTGTAATTTTTATATACATCTTGCCTATCTTATACCGTATTTTTCGGACTATAAGGCACATTAATATTGAGCGCATTAACATTGAGCGCCGTTCATATATAAGGCGCACCGGACTATAAGGCGCGGCGCATTAAATGAAACAAAGTTCAGAGCGAAAGCCAAACTTTATTCAACACAAGCATCATAAGCATGTCTCTTAACAGGAGGCATTTTTCGGGTAGTGGGTATAAAAAAATTACAGTACGGTCTTGAATGCACAGACAATGTTGAAACACAGATATTCTGCACACAGAGCTGTACGTATCACCGCACGTAGTGACGCTTCTGACTATGGTAGCCGTATAGGCCATTCTTCATTTTTTTATGCCGTATTGCCGCCGCGGATTGCAGCCGCAATACGGCCGGATTTACAATGGTCCTGCCACTTAGGCCCCGTTCACGCGGCTTATTTGCCGACGGATTGGCGCCGTATTCCGCGCCGGATTTGCGCTTCAATACGGCGCCAATCCGTCGGAGTCATTACGGTAATCCACTGCTCTCATAGAGAACAGTGGATTCCGTCGCTCCTCTCCCCGCTCGGCAAATCCGCCGCGGGGGGAGAAAGTGACATGCACATTATTTACGGCGCGGACGCACCGTAAACAATGCATTGTCTATGGGGCCGAGAGCGGCGCCCCCGCCGCGCTCCGGCCCCGCCCCCCCGTCCCGCCCCTTATTCACGGCGGATTTGTGCGCTCAATACGGCGCACAAGTCCGTCGGGAATAAGCCGTGTGAACACGGCCTTATTGTGCCTTATTTCGCGACGGAATTACCCGCTGTAAAGGGTTGTAAATCCGGCGCGAAATACGCGCCAGTGGCACTTATTTGCAACTGATTTGTAACTGATTTGTAACTGATTTCGGAACGTATTTACTATTGTAAATCAGTTGCAAATCAGTTACAAATCAGTGTCACTAAATTAGCTGTAAATACGTTCTGAACAAAGACTGAAAACTGAAAACTGAAAGTGAAGAATTGATTCATATATAAGGCGCACCGGACTATAAGGCCGTGTTCACACGGCTTATTCCCGATGGATTTGTGAGTCGTATTGAGCTCACAAATCCGCCGTGAATAAGGGACGGGGGCGGGGCCGGAGCGCGGCGGGGGCGCCGCTCCCGGCCCATAAAAACAATGCATAGTTTACGGCGCGTACGCGCCGTAAATAATGTTCATGTCACTTTCTCCCCCCGCGGCGGATTTGCCAAGCAGGGAGGAGCGACGGATTCCACTGTTCTCTATGAGAGCAGTGGATTACCGTAATTGCTGCCGCGTATTGGCGCCGTACTGCAGCGCAAATCCGGCGCGGAGTACGGCGCCAATCCGCGGACAAATAAGCCGTGTGAACGAGGCCTTAGGCGCACTTTCGATTTCTGAGAAAATCATAGGCTTTTATGTGCGCCTTATAGTCCGAAAAATACGGTACATAAATTTGACTTGCAATTATTTAGCATCTGCTTAGTTCTGCAGATTCTTTCCTGTAACTGCATTGTTATTGTTTTGCTCCTAAAAATCAAAATGTAAATTTTTATTATCTTGTTAGTATTTGGGAAATCCACCTTTTGGTTTTCAATACTGCCTGCCTTCTGGGCTCTGTATCAGATTCAAGCATGTCGTGACTAAAATCTGATCCCAGGTCTCTGCACACATTCCCAATGTTGGTGCAGACTGGACTTGGATACAAATACAGCTTTTTCTTCAACTCTACCCACAAGTGTTCAAAAGATCAAAACCTTGTTACCCTTTTGCTTGTCAGTGTCTGTTCTACCTAAATAGCTTGATTATTATATCATAAGGTGATAAACAGCCTGATGTTACCATTTTACTACGGTAAAGTTATCACTTAAACATGCGCCGTGTATTGGGGAGTCAGGAGTCGGAGGTTTGGGAAATTGAGGAGTTGGAGTCAGGGCTTTGGCTTGCCGACTCCACAGCCCTGCCTGCTAGCTTACCTAATGGCTCCAAGTTGTTATCCAACCATGAGTCTTATTTCTTGCACAGGAGTTTATCTCCGTTAAATGGGTTGTCTCGCTACAATGATTGGGTTTTAATTAAAAGATCTTTAAAAAAACAAGCAGCTTTGTAATATATGTTCATTACAAATGTCCTACTGATTTTGAGTTAGCCCTGTTAGTAGGAGTGCATCAGCTTCTCAAATTTCTATAGCAGCCGACCTGTTGATCCTTATCTTACTGGCTGTCAGGTCTGTATGACTCATCAGCCTTTGAAGACAGGTCGGAGCAGAGAGCCCCTCCTGCACAGATGCTTCTGTAGTGGAGGGAGGACTCTGGCTTCTGTGTCCCTGCTGCCTGGATTAACCCTGTGTGCCTGCTTCCTCCTGCTCTCTACACAGATAGATGTGACAGCAGTGACACTGTGTGTTACTATAATCATGATGTGTCTGTGGAACTGTCACTATACTTATACTATACAGATCAGGCATGTGAATACTTCATGCTGTGCTGTACTAGTGACACATAGTAACACTTCCCAGCTGCCCTGTGTCTGTTCTAACAGGGTTTGTTGTCGCTGGAGATGTGGAGACTTGTAAGCTAAGCAGAGGGTATAGGAACACATGCATCTCCTCTGCTATTAGCATACACAGCAGCTTCACAGACCTCTCTACACTCATAGATCAGCCTTCTCCTGCAACAGACCTAGGCAGGCACACACAGGGTTAACTCTGGCAGCAAACCCCCTCCCCCTTGCTGTATAGAAGTTAGGGACGCCTGTGTGTGCTGAGGGGAGGGGGGAAGAGGGAGCAGAAGAGACAGACCAAGAAGCACGCCCCTCAATTCAACTATCAGGCTCACTGACAGGCTGAAAGCTTGTAATGAGACAACTCCTTTAAGGACAGGTTTTAACCCTCAGAGCTTTGAAGCTTTGTGTTCTACAGATTCTAAACCTCATGCATTCATGATACTATGACAGGAATAGCTAGAAACAGCGCAGCTTGTATGCCAATTACTGCTACAGAACAACCCACAACCTGAACAGGAAATGAGTCTGTAACTGGCTGTGGCTGTGAAACAACATGGTGAGAAAACCCCTTTAACTTCTGGTTGCTGATAAAGTAGTTTGAGTTGTTCCACCAGAGATGCTACGGTGCACTGCATGGTCAATAAAAAGACAGACACATGGTCGTACTTGCAGCTCAATAGTATAAAAGTCTATTCCCCGTAGGAGGCATAGTCCCAGTGCTACATGGGAGACGTTGCACAAGTAAAGATTACTAATTGCTCACACACCTATCCATGAGAGGGGTAATTACTTACTAAAAAACTGCACATTGCATAAGAACCAGTTCACACCAGTATGCAGGTATCCACTTGGTCAGTAGAAGGTTAAGATGTCCTTTAAGATTGCATTATGGACAGACCTGTCCACATTTTAAAGGGGTGATCCCATCATACACTTTAATGGCCTATTGATAGGATAAGACCTAAAAGCCTGATAGGTGCAGGTCACACACCAGTCCCGGGAATGGATCCTCAAAAGTGTAAGCACCGAATTAAGAGGCAGTCACACTTGCATGTAGCTCTCCATTCTGTTCTATGGGAGTTCCGAGTACAGGTGAGCGGTGTTCAACATGACCGTCACCTATGAGACTTTGACGGCTTATCCTATTGATATGGTGGGAATACCCCTTTAAGCACCAAGCTTCCTTTCTTGAAGGGTGGCTCGGGTACCTGGACTGAGCTGTCAGAGCTGTGGCACCACCTGTGAGTTGCTCAACAATAGTATACGTAGGTGTGAACTGGAGCTTAGAATCCAAAAAGTCGCCCACTTCCTCTGTTGGAACCGCTGCCTCTTCCAAGCACTGGCTGTGTGCTCTGGGAAAGTGGAAAGCCAGTCCTTCTGCATTCTAACCTTGTCCATCGCTGCTCGCTGTGTCTAAGCTCTTGTGTACCACATTAAAGAGGTTGTCTCACTACATTGATTCATCTTACCTCAGTCCTGTTTTCTTGTTTTTCATTTTGAATTCAGGGCTGTGTTTACTGGCTTCCACTAGGCTGCAGTAGAAGCCAGGTCTGTAGCTATAGCAACCAGTGCTGGCAGCCTATTAGGTGAGGTCAAACAGGTCTGTAGCTATAGTGACCTGAGGATCTGATGCAGCCCATACAAGAGGGGATATCTCAAAATAGGTAGGACACTGTTAATAGACATATATTGCAGAGTGACTTGTTTTTGCAAGATCTTTAACATAACAAGCAATCCTTGTAGTGAGACAACCTCTTAAATGATGTGGTCTGGCAGATATGTGCTCTGTAAGTTATATATTTCCCGACTTCTGTTTTTAGTTAATCCTTGTCTGTCCTGTGAAATAACAATTCAGCAGCATCTTCTCTTCTAATTCTGTGGTGTTCCTTTTTAGAAATGTACTGTATTACTGAATACACTGATTGTCCAATGTCAGACTACAGGGACACAACCAAAATTGGTAACAACAAGCTGACACGACATTTTTAGGAAGGATAACAATCTGAGGAACCACACAAAATTATTTCATGGGGATCACATGTATTACTTAAAACAAAGGCTTGTGGGAAAAGAGCTCTCTAACGCCATCTATTAAATGTAACAAGTCTCAAATTACGTGGGACTCACTGAGTCTTGTAAATTAGTGGGCCATTTGTTATATAAAAATTCAAAAACTTTTATTCAAGAATCTTAAAACACACGTGAAAATCACCAAAGTCCGTGTGGTAATCACCATTCACCGTTATACAAGGTGTATAGGCGTTCACATATTCACCCACGACTTGGGCTTGAGAAAGGGGTGTTGGGGGGGCCTCACCGAAACGTCGCTGACAATTAACACCCGGTCTCCGGGTACTCCTCTGTAGCCCAAGTCATGGGTGAATATGTGAACGCCTATACACCTTGTATACCGGTGAATGGTGATTACCACACGGCCTGAACGGACTTTATAATTGTGTCCATCCTGCATGTAATGCAAGTGCAGATTCTGGTGTGATAGGACTCGCTGTTGAACGGTGCATACCGCAACGAAACCTAAGTATCCCTCTCATATTATGTACTTTTATATGGTGATTTTCACGTGTGTTTTAAGATTCTTGAATTAAAAGTGTTTTGAATTTTGATATTAAAAATGGCCCAATTTACTAGACTGATACACAGGTTTGGAGACCTGTGTGTGGTGCCTTTGAGGGTTAATACTTACTAGCAACGTGTGGCATCTTTATTTTTATAAAACTCACTGAGTCTTGCAACGTGAATGGGATTTAAACCTTCCAGGGTTGTTCATCTGCATACAGCAGTTTTGGAGTGTTGCCCTTCATCAGTGCAGAGTAGAACTGGCTGGCTGGAGGAGAGGCATTGAATGTGGCTCAGAAGGGGTTATATATCTCTTTAGGGAGACGTACCAATGCTTAAGCAGATGTGTCAAAATTGGCCACGGGTCCTTTTTGACTATTGAAAAAATATCTTTTATTGGAGAATTAGTGATAAACATATGATTTCCAGGAGGCCCCCAACCACCTGTTCCTCCTCTTAGTGATAGCTATGCTTGGCTGCTTTCCGTCAGCCCATTAGATGTTTAATCGAGCAGTGGTCCCAGTCCAGTAAAGTGGTTCCTCCCAGTAATCCTACATTTATCACCTATTCTGTGTTTAGGTGATAAATGATTTTCTTCGTTATTTTTTCTTAATTTTTTTCCTGTTGATCTATAGCGTGACCTTTTTATGTGTGTATTCTCTGAAGGCTCAAGGAACAAGTCATGTTACCAAATATGAGTATATATGACGGTGCATTCCCTCCGCAGCACATTTCTACATTGTTGGTGGTTACCTCCTTCCGTGGTGTTACATCAGCAGTGAGGTGATGAATTCCTTCCATATCGGCTCATACATGACAGGGATGCCTGAGCTGCCTATCTGATTTCTTCCTGAGCACATTGATGTGAGTGTTTAGTAGGCAGTGTATAGCCCTCTATCCTGATTTATAGCCCTGTGTGCTCATATCTCACCACTCGTCATTGACGGGAGACAGTATTTATGTAAAACAAGATTGATGCAAGGTTGTTTTTGGCCTTGTGTTTTTTCTTTTTAATTTTGTATGTTTTTGTATTGCTGTTTACCCGGTCTGATCAAATTATATATATATATATATATATATATATATATATATATATATATATATATATATATATATATAATAGCACCCTAGGCCTCGGCTGCAAGGGGGTGAATAAACAAAAAGTAAGTTGGTTCTGGACGCTTACCCATATTTCGGCTTTCCTTGTAGGTTCCAGGATCATACTGGTCTTTAACGTGCTGCGAACACTAGAAGGTCCTTCAGCCTGACAATCAATATTACTGTAGGGAATCCTCAAAGTTCGGCACCTTACAATTTAAAATTTCAAACTTTTATTATAAATCCATATTATAAATAGTACAAACGGTGCAGGTGAAAAAAAAATAAATCTGCAGTTGTATTGCAAGGGCGTTAACTTTGTCCCAATATAATATGGACTAATTTAGCTGGACTAACCTGCTACAAACGACGCTGCTCTCAAATATTTGACGATTTGATATAACTTTTTAAGCTGATTTGTTGAGGTTGTTTTTCCTTCTTGGCCCATCTACCGTATTGGGTTGCTTTCCTTGATCTGTGTAGAAAGCAGAATCATTGCAGCAACACAGCCTTCTGTAGTGAGGTTGCTACCATGTCTCCCATGATGCCTTCCTTCTCTGTATGGAGTCTACAAAGTGGAAATAGGGAGATGAATTTAAAGGTTTTTTTTTCATCAAATTGATTTTGCAAAGGTGAATAAAGACTTTTTTACTAAATGCATTGTTGTTCTGATTTTGCTTCATTTCAGAGTTAGTAGATCTTCTCTTTTGCCTTTGTATACGAGCTTTCCTAGGTTACTGATACCTTTTTTTTTTTTTTTTTTTTTTTTATAGCAGCCCTAGCTGGGATTTTGACATCACTCCCTGCTGTGTCTTATAAGCACCACAGAAGTTTGTTTGTTTATTACTGACAAACGGAAAGGGGGTAGCTCACTACACTGATTGCTTTTTATGTTAAAAATCTTGCAAAAACAAGTCACTTGGTAGTATGTGTCCAATAATGGTGTCCTACCCTGTTTCCCCGAAAATAAGACAGTGTTTTTTTTTTTTGTTTTTTTTTTCTATGCAATTCAGTTTGGCTGCTTAAGCTGATGTTTGTGATGAAATCACTACAGTATAATAATACATTTTGTTTGTTTTGTTCAACAATAAATGTGAATTATTGTTCATAGAAAAAAAACATCCCCTAAAAATAAGTCTTAGCTCGTCTTTAGGAGCAAAAATTAATATAAGACAGTCTTATTTTCGGGGGGAAAAACGGTACCTATTTTGAGATATCCCCTCTTGTATGGGCTGCATCAGCTCCTCAGGTCGCTATAGTTACAGACC
Organism: Phyllomedusa bahiana; assembly: GCA_025379985.1. Lineage (NCBI taxonomy): Eukaryota > Metazoa > Chordata > Amphibia > Anura > Hylidae > Phyllomedusa > Phyllomedusa bahiana. The sequence goes on from JAODAL010000664.1 coordinate 174,555, forward strand.
TGTTCAGTCTCTCCTGATAGGCTGCCAACACTGGTTGATATCGCTACAGACCTGGCCTCTACTGCAGCCTAGTAGAAGCCAGTAAACACGCCCCTGAATTCAAACTGAAACCAAGAAAACAGGACTGAGATAAGGTTAATCAATGTAGTGAAACAACCCTTTAACCTATCAGGCCGAGTTCACTTGGCGTATAGCGACACATAGACAGCAGGTTCTGGGGGGAAAAGCATGGTGAGAACACCCCTTTAAGGTTGTGATATGAGCTTGTAGTTCAGCGGAAGTACTGCACCTCTTGTGTAAGTAGCCATAAACCAATGGTGGTCATGTGACTGACTTCAGATTGCTACTGGGGTTAAAACTGGCTAAAGAAAGAAGTTTTGGGTGCGAGTGCCACACAACTGATCTATTCCGGGAGAGTAGTACTTATACACAAGATAAAGGAAAAAGATATTGCTGGAGTGCTGCTTTAAAGGCTATGCTCACATGGATTAGATCAGATTTCTGTGCAATTAAAATAGGAGAAAAGTAAAAGGGTTGCCTACATTTTTTTGTTAAATGTATGATGCTGCTAGAAGATTAAAAAAAAGAAGGAAAAAAACCCATACCCTTGTCTTGGCCTCCATTCCAGTTATGGCAGTCCTTTCCCCGGGTCCCTCCACTTACAGAACAGGCTGGTCAGAATGTCACTGACGCAGCTGCTGATTGGCTGCAGCAGTCACGTGAGATCAGTTGAAGGTGAATGGTGATGTCGGGCAATGTCGCCCAACTGCAGCAGTGGTGATGATCTGACTGCTGATGATGGAAATCAGCAGGAAACCCGGGTAGTGGACTGTGGCAGCATTGGAGGTGAGGACAAAGGTATGAGTTTCATATTCTAGAGCAGCATACTTTAACCCCTTTAAGAAGCCTCATTCACATTCGGTGGAAAGAATCCACCCAAAGTCTGCATGTAAATTGACCTGGGGCTGTGGATTTTAAATTCGCAGCATGCCCTGTAAACATTAGAAACATGTTGCAGATTTTCCATACTAAATTCAGTTGGGTAAATAATACCTGTGTCAACTGTTAATTTCTCTCTGGATTACTTGCATACCCGCAGCAAATTCCGACGAAATGGGAAGGAAAAAAAACCTTACAATTTAAAAAAAAAATATTACATCTTCAACACACCCGTTGCAACACATCTCCAGTTAGTCGTCTTGTTAGAGTTGGGAGCAACAGGGAAAGGAGGAGGGAGTTTAGCTACAGCTTTCTTAACATGCCCTTAGTTACCTAAAAGTTTACATTAGACACGACCAGGAGCTAACAGGAGCTGATCTGGCCCACTTGCGTGTTTGCACTTCTATCTGATACAGGCGGAACATAGAAGAGCTTTGCAAGGGAGCTGGGGGAGAAAGTGCAGTGTTATCAGTCTGTCTGCTGAATAGAGAATCCACTGTTGTAATGTTATTAATTTTGAGTAAACTTTTGAGAACGCTCCCTTATTCCCTCTCTCTCTCTGCTCAACGCCCCCTCCCTCTCACGATCCCCCTGCAGTGTTCATGACTCAGCATGCTTTGTTTATATTCTCCCCTGAGCTGATAAAGAGGTAAGGAACTCACTTTGTGGCAAAACTCCTTTAAGCCACTTGAAGCACCTTCTGCTTCATTATTGTATTCAGGCTTTTAAGGAACACGTCAATCAGAAAGGAGGAGGAGTTTTTTTTTTTTTTTGTTTTTTTTTTAAAACAATGAAAACATTTTTGGTTTTTATTTTGACAATCCTATGAAATTAAAAGTAAAATAAAATCTTGTCCTTTTTCTAGCTGTGATAGTAAAAAAGATACCACATTTGAAGGGTCAGGGCAACTAAAAATCTAATTTTAACTAACTATACGGTGCAAGCCTTAACTCTGTAGTCTCATTACAAATAGTAGGTAATGATATAATGTTCTATTGTTCTCTGGACAGATATGCGAGATTAGGTAAGACTGACAGAAATGACATGAGAAATACATGAAGGATAATGGTTTGTTCGTTTTTATGCGGGTCTTCACGTTAATAAGGTTCTGAAAGAAGTAAAGTCACAGATCCTAACTGCTTTGCTATCAGAGCTTATAGAGTCAGATATAGTAATGTATATCGGGGAACTTCTATAAATAAAACGATAACCACCAGATTATAAAAAAAATACAAATTTTTTGGGTTTTGTCCTTTGTAAGAATTTAATTTTATTTATTTTAATTTTTTTTGCTACTTGGTGTCGAATTTTTTTTGTACAGACGGCAGGCACTGTAAAACAGATTTCAATGTTTTTCTTTATTTTCTTAATGGGCTCCTTGGGAAATAATGGAACTGGCACTGTTGTACATGTGCTGTTACACGCTGAATCCTTCTGTGGTCTAAGTTAGGCCCAGGTTCCACGGCTAATCAGCCGTAATTGCGAGCCGATTTCATCACCACGCAATTACGTCTAGAATAAGGGGCGGCGGGCGCTGCCCGCAGCCCCCACAGACTTTCAATTGATCCACGGCGCGTAATGCGCCTGGATAATTGCATGTCACTTTCTCTCCCCCTGCGGCGGATGTCGCCGAGCGGCAGTAGGCGCGACGGAATCCATAGTTCCTTCAATGAGAACTGTGGATTACCGTAATGACATGGACGGATTGGATCCGTAGCTGGCAGCTCAAATCCGGCGTCGCAGTAACGGCTCCAATTCCGCGCAGCGCCCAAAAAAGGCCGTGAGAACACGGCCTTAGTGTGGTCAAGCGGACCTATGTCTCTGTAAAGGCGTCGTCGTACATCTTCCAGAACATGCATGAAGAAGAATTCCTTTAGTCAAGTAATTGAATGCGTTGAACTGACTGGCTCTGCTGTATAAACTTGCTGCCGCTTTGAAAGCAAACTCATCACTTGTTCTAGTTTATATAACAGGAAAAGATCCACGGCACACAGATATGATGCAAATTGTGTCAAAACTTATTCTAGACAGTAGGTTACTCGCGAGACCAGATTACTGCATAAGTATCCAAGCATCCAACAAATGTCGGATGTCACAAATGTCGATTGTCAGATGTTGAGATGTCGATGTTTCGGCAAGAGCTGCCTTTCTCAAGAGACATCAATAGGAAATAGGCAGTAGGTAATTAAAATATCAATATATGGCCTGGTAGAGGAATCTGGGATACAAAGGTGGTCCATGGGAGAGAGGAGGGGGGCAGCCCTTATGTGGAACAATCTGAAGCAATCTGCTCCACTTCTACCTTTTTGGTATAGGGAGTCCTAGGTTCAAGTCTAAATCTAAATGTGGATTTTTTTTCTCCATGCACATACCTGATTGAGGATGTTACGGGCCAGAGATAAACACGAACATAGGTCTACATGCAAAACCTATGGAGATCACTTTTCTGATTCTAGCGGTTGGTAGAAGCGAATAGCCATAATCCTTTTTATTGACATTTTTGACTAATTTACTAAGGAATTGACAGAGGAAGTAGGAGAATGAACCGCGTCCTGATATTCAACACGTCCGCTCAGGCAGTATAGGTATGTGTGATTACTAAGCAGGGAATAGACAGACAGTAGCTGCGAGGAGAGGTGATGTTTGAGCATATGTGGCCACTCCAGGACTGAGGAGCTCTCGTCATATCGCGTAGAAACGAGCTGTACATTATAGATCACTAAGGGAGCAGCTAAAACTAAAATGATACAGAATTTTTAATAATAATGAATGGTGAACACGCCAATTTTTACTTTGTGGTAAAACCCCTTTGTGCTTCTGGATGTAAACAGTTAAAGGGCTTCTCTGCTGTGCTCATAAAATGAAAAGAGGTTCCTGTGCTGACCCCCAACAATGAGCTGTAATTGTTGAGGAAATCTGATGGTAAGGGTATGTTCACACAGCTGATTTTGACGCTGTTTTTGAAGCATTTCCTCACCTAAAACAGCATCTTAAAAGCCTCCAAAATCCTTTGTTTTCATTGATTTCTTTGTAAAATAGCATTGTACTTCACGCACGATGAGGTTTTTTCGCTCGTTATAGTATCTACTTTGGAAGCTATTTTTGGGCACAAAAAAAGTGCTGCCCTTTCTGAAGCACTGTTTGGAATAAAGGAGCGCTTCAAAACCTCGTCCAAAATATCGATGCGTTTTTAGACTCCTTTTTTGTCGCTTTTTTCTGCGCAGTTTTTGCCCTGGTTATTAATTTGTATGGATGTTTCAGAAAGAAAACCATGTTGGAAAACCTTGTCGAAAACCTGTTCAAATTGCTTTTCAGACGAGGTTTGATTTGGACGCTGAAATTTTAGCATCTAAATCAACCTGGTTAACATACCCGAAGTGTAAATGCTCCCTGCAGCACCTCCACAGCAGAATGTAGGAATTGCACATAGTCCTTTCAGATCAATTTCCTGTCTTCTTTAAACGGGTTGCCACGCTGCAAGGATTGCTTTTTATGTTAAAGATCTTGCAAAACAAGTCACTTTACAATATATGTCCATTATGAGTATGCTACCTATCCTAAGATATCCCCTTTTGTATGGGCTGCATCAGTTCCTCAGGTCACTATAGCTACAGACCTGTTTGATCTCTCCTGATAGGCTGCCAGCACTGGTTGCTATAGCTACAGACCTGGTTTCTACTGCAGCCTAGTGGAAGCCAGTTAACACGCCCCTGAATTCAAAGTGAAACCAAGAAAACGGGACTGAGGTAAGATGAATCAATGTAGTGAGACAACCCCTTTAATACAGGATGGGACAGGTCCTCCAGAGCAAGAGATGTTCTTTGTAATCCCTCTCCACACTGCCTAAAAGAAGAAGATCCTAAATGGAGAATTTCTTGCTATAAGCTGTGAATTTTACAATAGTATCTGAAAATTTTTTATTTTTTTTTAAGCCAGAGAACCCCTTTAATGTTTCTATTCATTGACAGCATACAAATGGTGAACCATTGAAAGGCATACAGTATTTGAAAGTTGCAGAATGCTTCGTAAAACACTGGCCCTAATTTACCAAAACTGCCTGACAGGAAGTATCTTTGTTGCCCATAGCAACCAATCAGAGCTAGCTTTCCTTATTTTCAGAGCAGTGTAAGAAATGAAAGCTGCGTTCTGATTGGTTGCTATGGGAAGTAGTTTTACAATTCGACACATGAGGCCCATTGATCTAAAGGGTGAAAAAAATTTCTCCTTGAAGAAAACTATAGAGGTGTATATAAATTGATAGGCCATGCAGTGTTCCATTGGAAATTAAAATATTCAAATAAGCAAAAGTAAAGAGAGCTAGGACTTGCTTATTTGTATAGTTTATTTCCTGTGGTGCACTGAAAAGCTTAGAAGTATTCATACACTTTCTTAGATGGCCCCTATCCCACCCCGTTACTTATTGACTATTTTTTAGGGAAGTCTCTGAGTCATTCTGTTTTCTATTTGTATATTTGACGGTTTTCTTATTAGTTTTTTCTCATTTGTTTTTTTTTTGGTTCTTATTGGTTTTTAGTTAACTTTTACGATGATTTCATATTTAGGAGATCTGTTTTGGTTGTTCTTTTTTTCCTTAATAAAGTTTGGAATGTGAAAAAAAAAAAAGTATCCATACACCTTTAGGGTATCCAGAGTGATTTACATTGCTTTCAATGTACAACACGTGTCAGCGTTCAGACACGTGATCACAGATGCGGGTTTGCTTGTGTCTTTGTGATGCGTCTTTTGGATCTGTTCAAAGAATTGTCATGTAAATTCTTGTTCCAAAAGTCACAGCAGACACCCTTTTTAGAACTATAGGGTGCAGCCAAAACGCATCCACACACGCACTTGTTTTCGCAAGAGCTTTAACATAAAAAGCAATCCTTGTAGTGAGACAACCCCTTTAAATCTTAGTCTAAGGGGGTGTTCACACCAGGGCCAGGGAGGGTGAATGGGAGCCAAGCCGGAGCTCACAGGCTATGTTCACACGATGTACAGTATGCGCCACAGTACATTGTGTCTTTCGGGGGCTCGCGCTGATACGCGCGTACTCCCGCGGCGTGGCCATTCATTACTCGCGACGCGTATTCGCCGCAAGTAATTGACATGTCACTTATGTCCCCGCGCGTACAATACGATCGGATTCTACGAGCGGGGAGAGGAGGCGTAATCCATAGTTCTCTATGAGAACTATGGATTACCTTAATTTTGGCACGCATCTCGCCCGTATTAGAGTGCAAATATGCGGCGAAATGCGCGCCGAAAATACCCCGTGTGAACATGCCCCTAGATATATTTAAAAAATGATGAAAACCTACAGCAGACATATGGTAAATGCTAGTTATAAACTATTTTGAGTGGAATAACTATCTTAAAGCAGAGACATTTTTGAACTTTGAAAATGGTAAATTTTTCTAAATTTTCATGATATTTTGATATTTTTCACAAATAAACAAGGATTGTATGGACCAAAATTTCTTACTAATTTAAAGCACAATGTGTCATGAGAAAACAGTCTCTGAATCACATGGATAGGTAAGTGTCAAAAAGTTATTCTCGCATAAAGTGACACATGTCAGATTTCTAAAATAGGGCTCTGTCAGGGAGGTCAAAACTGGCTGCGGCGTTGTGGGGTTAATCGATCGGTTGTGACTGCAAGAGGCCACTCTTACAGTAGGTGGCCCAGAGTCATAGCTTTCTTCCCTAGAGCCTAGACTAGTTTTACTCTTGTCAGATGTTACGTATAAAACCTCCATCACAAGTTCCATCAGGAAGGAGAGTAAAAACAGCGCAATATATTGTGCTATTCATGTTCCAGTAAAACGATGGACACCACAGTGGACACTTAACAGACCTCATTGTAGTCAGTGGAGTCCGTCAGGCAGCCTTGGTGTCCATTGTCCAATGGATCTGATTCCATCTCTGCAACGGAGGTTCCAGACACTGAAAAGGGCCGTCTGATCAGACCATATGCACTGTTAGGTAGGCGTAGCTTCCTACCGTGATATTTAAGACTTTTAGGTAAGAGATTGGCTGATCTTGGGGATGACTTCTTTTTAAGATCTAATGAAAAATCTGCATTTATCTATTTTAAATATTCCAGGTTTTTACATGAGTAAATGGTGTTTAAAAAAAAAAAAAAAAAAAAATGGCAAGAAAACAATAAAGTACACCAAAGTATTTGCAGGCGTTGTGGCTCGTGTGGTCAGACTGTACTGTAGGAACATCCACTTCCTTGGGAATTTTAGCTGTTTGGAATGTGTGTGTAATATTTTCTATCCTTCTGATTCCTCTTTTCTAAGCAGAAGTTGTTTCCTAGTTCCATGAATGTTCTGTTCCAGTGTACATATATTCTGAGCTGGTTAAAGGGATTGTTCAAGTTTTAAAGGGGCATTCAGACAAAAAACTTAAAAGGTGACTATAGGGTCATTTCACATAGCGCAAACAGTAAAACACTAATCCTACATCCAAAATTGGTGTAATTAAAATATTTAGTCACACTGTTGCCCCCTATGGGCTCCTCCTCAGTGCAGCAAGGGAGGGCTTGGCTTTAGCTGTAACTCATGCGTATAGCAGACTACAGTTCCCATCATGCATTGGCAATATCTTCTCTTGGCGGTTCTCTTACTCTGTATTCCCATATCACAAGGCATTATGGGAAAGGAGCTGAGAAGCTCAAGCGCCCTCTGTTGGATGTAACAAATCCTCAATTTGCTTTTGACACACTGGGTCTTTGGAAAGCAAATGGATATTTAGCCAAGCCAGCATCGCCCATCAGTATACAGCCGTTTCGGGGTGTTTGCCCCTTGTCAGTACAGAGCCTTTCTGAGCCACTCATTGCCTTCCACTCAGCCAAGCCAGCATCGCTATGCTCTGTACTGATGAGGGGCAAACACCCCCAAACGGCTGTATACAGATGGGTGATGCTGGCATGGCTAAATATCCCTTTGCTTTCCAAAGATCCAGTGGGTCAAAAGCAAATTGAGGATTTGTTGCATCCAACAGAGGGCGCTTGAGCTTCTCTGCTCCTTTCTCATAATGCCTTGTGATATGCAGATGCTTCGTGGAGTGCAACAGGCAATTTTGAATCTCCACACACCTGTATAGGCGCTCTCCCTAAGGAGAGATCTTCCCTTTCTGTATTCCCATGCCTCCTAAAGAGCAAGTCTTCTCCCTCTTATGCATCTCATATTGTGCTTCATCACTGCGGAGACCCTCACATTTAGTTTCTAGTTACTGCTTCTACCATTCCCTGTTTGCTGCATAGCTAGGTAGCTCACCTTCCTAGTGTTGGAACTGAGCATGCCTGACCAGAAAGCTGAAACTGAATTACAGGTCGTATCACTTGGCAACAAGCTATTAACATCACATTTCTAGCCATGAGTGAATGACTAGTCCAAAACAGCTGAAAATATTTAATTATCATACACTTCTTACAAAAAGTTAGAGGATATTTGACTTTTGGTTGAAATTTCAGGATGAGCATAAAAAATATATATAATATTTTTTTAATACATGAGCCCCTTCTATCTGGGCACATCCTGCTTGAAGCCTCACAATGGTGAGGTACTGTGGATCAATTGTAAGGTGTTGTCTTGGTCTCAGGATGTCAAAAAGGGAACAACGGGATGAGGAGGACTGTTTAAATCCCAATTCAAATTGATCCCCTAAAAGTATTGGGCGATTCAGGGATCAAACACCTGGTGGGAGTTTTGCCATTAAAGGAGTGTTATCGTTTGAGCTGCTCGTGCTGTTCAGCTAATTTTCTCAGATTGAGTTTGAAATACAGGGGAGTGTCTCTCCTCCCAGGAGGCGTGTCTCCCCTCACTGAAGAACTGTGACATCATCATTTTGTTTAAAGCAGGGGATGCAGAAGGTTGTCTGGATATAACAGCTCTGTAGCCTCCTGCCTACTTCTGTCTGCAGCCTTGAGGCTCCAAACTCCAGCAAGCAACTGTCATATGTCTTAGTTTACACACAACTGAAAGCCAGTAGCTGTTAAGATCTCTGCTTCCTGTCAGTGACATGTGGAGAAGCAAATCAGCTTTGAGAGAAGACCCTGCTCATCTTGTAGCTGACTTGGGCTGGTGGTGCAGCGGGTAGAGCAGTGATAGACTTATTGTTTTTACAACTAAGGGGTTTGGAGTTCTAGTCCCTCACAGGGTATATTTTTTCCCCCCCTAAATTCTACACATATGTAGAGAGACCTAAAATATATATGTTAATCTCTATAATGATATATATACACACACAAAGCTCCCCTATATCATTTCTCATCCCCCAGAATATATGCATTGTATCACGTATGTTGGAAGTGCTTGGTGTGACTGCAAGGATGGGACACTATATAGGGGAGCTTTGTGTGTGTATATGAATAAAATTATAGATGTTCACACATATATTTTCATATCTTTACATATTTGTATAAATTTTAAATAAAAACAAAAAACAAAACACTACTGATGGGACTTGAACTCCCAACCTCTGTCTTGTAGGGCTGATCACCTAAGCACTACTCTGTACAAGCAGCTCATGCAGACACAGTGTTGAATCCTTATGTTATACAATACAGGTGATGATGTCATAAGGAGGCGGGGCTTGCATTCGATCTGAGGGACAGAACGCCTTCTTTTCCAAGTAGCAGCTTAAGGACTGGATCTGTGAGGAGGTTAATCAACCTCTTGGCAAAAGCCCCTTAAACAGGCAGTAATTGCCCAGAACATTGACCCTAAAGCTGGAAGATGTACATAGAGCCAGCAGACTTTGGTTTCACTATCGATTTTAACAGCTCAGAGGGGAGTAAACACAGAGGGTGCAAGCAGCCAATCACAGCGCAGGGAGCGTGGCCGGGGTGTTTCCTGTCTAGGGGCGTATCCCAACAGGCTGAATGAAATGTCAGCCAGCCAATCACAGTGCAGGGGGCGTGTCTAGGGTGCCAGAATCGACCCAGGGGTAGCAATCTGAAGTCAGTCACATGACCACCATTGGTTTATGGCTACTTACACAAGAGGTGCAGTACTTCCGCTGAACTACAAACTCATATCACAACCTTAAAGGGGTGTTCTCACCATGCTTTTCCCCCAGAACCTGCTGTCTATGTGCCGCTATACGCCAAGTGAACTCGGCCTGATAGGTTAAAGGGTTGTTTCACTACATTGATTAACCTTATCTCAGTCTTGTTTTCTTGGTTTCATTTTGAATTCAGGGGCGTGTTTACTGGCTTCTACTAGGCTGCAGTAGAAGCCAGGGCTGTAGCTATAGCAACCAGTGCTGGCAGCCTATCATGTGAGATTGAACAGGTCTGTAGCTATAGTGACCTGAGGAGCTGATGCAGCCCATACAAGAAGGAATAGGTAGGACACTGTTAATGGACATATATTGTGAAGTGACTTGTCTTTGCAAGATTTTTAACATAAAAAGCAATCCTTGTAGTGAGACAACCCTTTTAAGCTTCTTGTTAGAGATCAGCAAGTTGTGCAAAACGTACTGAAACACTGAACAGTTGGATATGTGCATTCTAATGTTAAGAGATGGTCTCACTTAAGATTTTCAAGACATTTGTTTATCATCCTGAAATTTCAACCCATAGCCCAGATTTCCCTAACTTTTTGTGAGTAGCGTATCTTGAATAGTTAGCTGCCTAAGAAATCATTTTTTTTTAATTTTTTTTATTCTTTCATTTTGTGCTGATATCTTCCACAGCACTATACTGAGATTATTCACATTGCTCCCTGTTCCAATTGGGGCTGTATCTGTATGTTTTGGGGTCTGTTCACACGGCGTGTTGGATCCATTTTTGTATCCCAAAAATGCATTCAAAAGCGCTGCGTAAAACGCATCCACCATGCAGGTGAGCATTTGTGTTTTGGCTGCAGCAGGAACACACCCTATAGTTTTAAATAGGGCTCCTGCTACGTCTTTCTGGTCACAAATTGACATGACCATTCTTTGAAAGGATCCGAAAGACGCATGTAAAACGCATTGATGATCAGATGTCTGAACGCCAATGCGTGTTTTACATTGAAAGCAATGTAAAATCACACTGCACATTGTTAGATGCATATTTGGGTCCGTTTAGGGTCCGAGACACAGATCCAAACCTGCATCTATACATGTACGTAAACACGGACTCAACACGCCGTGTGAACATACCCTTAGACTCTGTGGGGGGGAAACCAGAGTACCCAGGCAAACACAAGGAGAACATACAAACACTCTGCAGATGTTGTGCTTGGTGGGCTTTGTACCCCAGCACTGTAAGACAACAGTGCTAACCCATGAGCCACCATGCTGCCCTTGTAATGTTCCTATTTTATTTCCCCCTGTAATATTTAGAGCGTTTTCTGTGGCTTTATTGACTGGAAGCACTTGTTTTTGTTTTTTTTACACATCTCTTATGTTGTCGGACGTATCTCTTGGCACAGTTGATCTGATAACTGCTCCTCTAAATTGCCACATTACAGTATTTTTATTGGTTAATAGATGAGCTCTTCCTGTTGTGCTCTTTCCCCTTAATTATTAATCATGCATGAATCATACTGGTCATTGTGTAGTGTTTTGATGACGGCAGTCCTTTGAACCTTTTTACTTTAATATGTCACTTTGTTTTCCATGACGTGACTTCAGCTGAACTGTTTCCCTTATATTTTCTTTTCCCTCTCTATTTGCACAGTGAGGGGAAAAAACCAAACCTGTCACCAGACTTATGATCATTATCCAGTAGCAATAACCATCAAACTTGCCGTAAAATTGTGTGAGGAATGGTGATTAGAAGACATTGAAATTCATGCTTTGAGGGACGTACAGAAAAGTGAACAAGCGATTAGTATATGTTTATAAATGATGTGTCTTGGGGGTAGGAGATTATATGACATTGAGGTTTTTAAGGTTTCAACTTTTACCAAATAAACTTGACAGCCTGCCACTAGTTCCCTATGAAAATCTGTGTTCAGGATTTGTAACCCTTCAGTTTCTGATTTATAGTAGTATGATGCTCATTTAACCAGAGACTCTATAGAACTTTATCCTTTGGATAGGCCATGGATATTGGGCTATCCTGGAAGCATCTGCACTAGTGGCTGTGTCTGGTAATGAAGCTTATGATTGTATTAAAGACTTAAAGGGGTTGTCCAGCAAACCAGTGGGGTTAAAAAAAAAAAAAAAAAAAAAAAAAAAAGTCATACAGTCAATTATTTACAGGCAGTCCTGGACTTACACCATTCCGACTTACATCTGTCCCCTAGTTACAAACGGAGGCTTATGGGGAATGCTGGCCCTTGTAGTTCCATGTTTCTCAGCAGATAGTAGCCGTGGAACGACAAGTTCCAGCATACCAAAGCAGCACCTGAGGTGAAAATAAGGTGAAATCTTCTTAAAAGGGGCACAGACAGCAAAGCAAATGTAAAAACCCTTCCCTGCACTATCCATAATGGAAAAAACCCCTTTGTGCTGGAGTTACATTTTATAAATATACCCGTTCTGACTTGCATACAAATTCAACCTCAGAACAAACCTACAGTCCCTATCCTGTTCATAACCCAGGGACTGCCTGTATAGTATATAGACCCCACCACTGGCAATCCACTGCTTTTCACTCTAATTAGAACTTTACTTTTTTTTTACCCCAATGAACAACTATTTTTATTTGCTGAACAACCCCTTTTTGAAATAGTCTGTTCACACAATGTAAATTATTATTTTTTTAAATTTAATTTTGAGCAAGGGGCAAAAATGAACTTCGCTTCTCCCTGTTTCTCTACAGTAGAGCTTCCTCCTTTAAGGGCACAGATGCTCCCGATCTCTTGTAGGCTGCAGGCTGTTCTGAGTGGTGGTGCAGGGAGCCGGTGGCTCCCTGCTCTATTGTAGATATCAGCTGCTTGAGCATCCTGTAGACGTGGATACAGTAACCTAAGTGGTGCTGGCCTGGGGATCCAGGGAGGTGAAAGATCTCCAAATTCCAGAACTGAGCTACTGGAACCAGGACATTTGAGAGAGTTCAGTCATTTTAATAGTATAGAGAATGGATTTCCATTATAGCAAAGGCAGTCTGACTTCCTAGTGACCCTGTGTATAGCGCAGACCTGTTACAACAGTGAACCCGAGGAGACAGAGCTGCAGGGGGAGGAGACAGTAGCCTAAACCAATCAGGTGACAGGAGGTGTGTTTCAGACTACCACAGATTCCTTATAAGCTGGAGCTAACTTGTAGTCCCAGGCTATAGCTCTTCTGTAATGGAGTGGAGATGAAAACCAGCCATGGAGAATAAAGAACAGCTGTGCATAACCTATAGGTATTGATGTGTGCATCCTTGTTTGAATCCTGTCTAGACAGTACATTTAAGCAGCCCCCATAGCTGGTTAAATAATAACTTCATGTATGTCCCTTAATTCAATTCATTCAGCAGAGCTAAGTGGTGAAGACCCATTTCCCTGTAATCCTGACTCTGTAGAAACAAGTGAACTTAGATGCTTCTTGCCCTTTACTCTGGTTACTGTGCTACAATTGTTATTGTGGCTTTGATGGGGCATTGTGAATATGAAGGAATCTTCCCTTCTGTGTCTGAGTATTTCCATTTTTTTTTTTTTTTTTATATAAATGTATTTATTGAAGATTTTCAAATACAATAAACGGCGATCTTAACAGTTTTGTGAAACCACATGTTATTAGAGTCATTAGATATACAATAATCTAGGGAGTTGTGGAATCTGGATCTAGTGTGTCCAAGGCTCAGGTGGAGCTAAATCTAGTAATAAGTGAGCGGCAGAGTTTTAGTAGTTTAGAACCAGATTTTTTTACAGAGAAGAACAAAATGTGTATACCTGAAAATATCAGACCTCTCTAGCAAGTTACCACCTGAGTCCTATCAATCTGTAATACAGCAACATATAATGCATTACAGTGCAACAAAATCAGAACAAATCGGATCAAAACCACCAGAACGAGATAAGAGTGGCGTATCTCAGGAGATCAGATGACTTGAATGCCACTATTTTATCTTCTTTTGTTTTATTTTAGGGTTGAGGTACTAACTTTCATACCTTGGTCTCGGCTAGGTGATTGTCATAGACACGTCAATCATTCAGCCTAAGAATGCCCCATGACCCGGTCAGCTCACCTTCTAAATACCATTTGGTGTGCCGGAAAGGGGAGACCAAGTTTCTTATCTCGTCCGCGCTCAAAAAGTTTGTTTCCGGGTCTCTTTGGCCATTTCCACCTCTAATCGCTCCATGTGTAGGTAGTGTTTCATCAATGCCCACACTTCCCCTACATCCAGTGGCTTAGTTTCCAACCAGTGATTCAGGAGGCGTTTTTTAGCGGCGAGTAGTACGATATACAGTATATTGTGGAATTTTTCGACTTCTGAAAAGTCATGAAACTAAAATATCTTTGGTGTAAGGGGGCATGAGTATTTACATTTTATGTGGAACATGGCACGGATTTGTACAAATGTATAGATGATATTTTCTTGGTTTGGTTGAGTGATGCCCCTCTTGTTTAAACGTCGTGCGCGCCAACTCTACGCCCGCTTGCGTGAGCAGTGTACTCCTAATGGAGAAGCCACGCTATGCTTATAGCAACATGATTTTATGATGTATCACATGGATGCCGCTTTTTGGACTTGAGCCAATATATCCGCAAATAACAAATTTGTAACTATTTGGAGTTTCATGTTTTTGAGACTTTTAATAAATTTTCATACCACAGTGACATGACTGCAGGAGATTTAAATTCTGTAGTACACAAGACTACAGAGCTCTAAGGAGTGAAGACCTGTCCTTTTAAACAAAAAGCTCTGTTCCTACAAATTACATACAGCAGGGAGTGACCTCACCATGGCCGGTCAGCAGCTTTCAGCTAATCGAGTAAGAGAGATTGTCGGTAACCACGAGAAACCTGTGTGCACTGAGAAGAGATAAGACCTCTTATCTCCTCAACAAAGCAAGATAAAAAAGCAATGTATTCGATCAGTCTTTATTTACCTTTCCCTACATGTTTAGAGCTAATCATTGTAGTGAGAAGACCCCTATAAGGTTCATTACAACTTTACAAACAACGATGTGGGAGTAATTGCATAAAATAACCTTAACAGCGACTACAGTTCTACTCTTGGGACTCGGAGGGTTAGGGTTGTGAGTTTTTTGTTGGTCCAGTTTTACATTGACTGGAAACCAAAAATGCTAGTTGTATCCAATCAAATTGATTGCGGTTTAAGCACTTTCCAATATTGGGATCAGAGGTCTCACCAGTCTTGTTGATTAAATGCTTCTATTTTTATCTCCACGTTTTAATTACAAAAGCACCAACGATTTTATCCATTCGCATGAATTAGATTGAAGACGGCTTATCACTTTGAACTTGATGTTTTTATCTTTTGAACAAACCTTGCAAAATTGTCCGTTGTAACCATATGTCTTTTCCTGTCTCCACCATAGATGCTGCAGGATTGTCCTAAGGCACGCCGGGAAGTGGAGCTGCACTGGAGGGCGTCCCAATGTTCGCATATAGTAAAAATTATCGATGTGTATGAGAACCTTTACCAGTCTCGAAAATGTCTACTTATTATAATGGTGTGGTGAGTAGCCTGGTTTATGGTTTTATTTTTCTCGCTCTGTCTTTTTTTTTTTTTTTTTTTTTCCTTTTACCTAGTATCAAATACAGACTTTGTTGGATAAGCCAACTCTTCTTCTTCCTGTCTGTGAATAACCCCACATAACAAACAATAGCAAAAGCGAATATAAGAAAAAAAGACTAATCCTGGTGTCATACATAGTGTTTTTGGAATAAATACAGTCGACAGATGTTTGTTGCAATTCAAAAGAAAGAAAGAAAACCTACTGCAAACAATAATATTTTTCTTTTTACCATTCTTTTTACTTTGTAGTTAGGACTTTTTTTTTCTCTTCAGACAGATTATGGTGGCGAACTATAACCCTTTTAGAGCTCCGTAGCCTTGTGCCCCGCTGATAAAACCCCTCAATCACCAATGTCTCTCTAACGGGCTCAGCTAGGAACAGTAGAGCTGTGAAACACTTTCATACATACTGACGAATGCTACACTAACGTACTGAGAAGTACGACACTAGCATCTCTTTTCATACATGTCGCCCGTAGAACGTGGGCAAAATCTAAGGATAAAGGAAGCGACAGCAAAAAGTGATGGAGTTGAAAGACTCCACTCAAAATGCCTTACTGTTGGTACTATGTCTAGTTTGTCTTCCTGTGACTCTTTTGGCTTAGGAAGCACAAAATTTGCATGATTCCATGCCTCCTAAATTTTGGTCTAATAGGGGAAACAATAGAAGCTCTGAGAAATTCAACATAATCATAGTTAAAGGGGTGTTCTTAACATGCCAGCTTCAGACTCGCACTTCCTAATCAGTCTATAGCAGTAATTGGCAAATCAGCAATGCTACTCCTAGCTGGTCCTGTTATAGTGACGTGCACAGGAGGTTTGTGAACTGTAGTGATTAAGGCTAAGGGTTATAACTTGTAGTTAACTTAGAGGGGTTGTCTCGCTACAAACAATAGCTTTCAAATGTAGGGAACACTAAATGAAGTAGTTTTCCATATATATTGCGTTGTTCATCTTTTTTTTGTTAAGGAGCTACAAATGATTTTATCAACTTCCTGGCTCTCTGGTTCCCCTAGTGACCGAACTGTGTACTCTTTTCTCCCCTGCTGTTTGTTCTATCTGATAGCAGGGAGTGACTTAATCACACAGGTCAGTTATTGCACAGAACTCAGGACAGTGAGAGCTTGTTTTTATCTGATCTGTCAGACAAAAGACTAATTACTCTGTTTACATTAGCTCAGCAGCTTCTCTGGACCTCAGAGAAGGTAATTTAGCTCATCTAGACTGATGAACATAATAAACAGAGAAGCCTGAATACACTGAGCTCATATGCTAATTACAGACAGCTTGACCAGGAAGTGACAGAGCAAAGCAGCATTATTTCATTCATGCATCCTATGAAACTTTGAGATGAGACAATCCCTTTAAATAAACAGGCTCCTGTGCTACTGATGACACTCAGTAGGTAGGGAATTCACCATGGTTGACAGAGCTGCTTGGAGCAATCAGAGCAGAGTTAGGTGGCCGATAACGTAAAACTTGTGTCCATGAGCAGTAGATAAAATCTGCTTTGTATCATAAACAAAGCAAAATCTGAACAGCAGTGTATTTGGTAATAGTCTTTATTTACATTTCTCTACATGTTTAAAGCTAATCTTTGTGGTGAGAAATCCCCATTAAGGGTAGGAAATAGGTTTTGTTTTGGGGTATTGAGAGCTATTTTATACGTAGGTTGATATGTTGGTATATCCACTTGACATGTCGTGTATTGTTCATATAGAAAAAATGTGTGTTAATGCTGCGGGTTATTAGAGCAGAGATTTTGAATCCAGCTGAGGAGAATATATGAAGGTTTTTGCAATGCATGAGTATGTATTACACCTTCAGGCTGACATTGCAACATCCATAATCATTGATGGAAACGTCTAAACATTTCAGTCATTTGAATAGTTCATTGTGGAAAAACTTAGCAGTAAATTAGAAAAAAAAAAAATTAAGACCATTATTTTAACCCCATCAAACACTCTGCTGACTAAATTCCTAATGGTTTTGACCAGAAAATGTTTTTGCTATTTGAGAAGTAGATCTCCAGTCTAGGCAATAATCTCTAAGGCCGTGTTCACATCAGGCTAAATAATCTCCAAGGTATATGTCAAGCAATCGAAGGACCTGTTAGAGGCGAGGACACTTTCAGCCTCCATTGGGCTGTTATATATTGACCTCTTGTTTGTTGGAGGTTCATATGTCTGGAGGTCATCCTGATGTTTCTCTGATGTAGGCTGTAAACATGATGAGAACAGCTAAATTGGTGTGCTGCACTACTCCATACCGCAAATAAATGGAAACTCAGATTTTTACACCTAAATGGAGTTCAAAGTTACATTCTGGTGTCTGATGGGTAATGGGGTCCTATGGATACATTTGAAATGCCAGAAGCTTTTCTGGTGCAAGTGGTAAAGACATAAAATAGTATCTTTTGTGAAGGCTACAGGCAGTCCCCGAATTACAAACTGTAGAGGAACTGTAGGTTTGTTAAGTTGAATTTGTATGGAAGTCGGAACAGGTACGTTTAGTAAATGTGACTGTAGCTAAAGATGATTTTTTTTCTTCTTAGTTTTGTATAGTGCAGGGAAGGGTTAACACCTCTTGTATATATGTTTTGCTGTCTTTGCCCTTTTTAGAAAATTTCATCTCACTTTCTCTCTCATGTGCTGTTGTGGTGTGCTGGCACATGGAACTACACGTGCCAGCATGCCACAGCAGCACATGTTAAACACATGTGCTGATCAGCAGCTATACATGTGGTGTGGCATGCTGGCACTTGTAATTCCTCAACTCAGTGGGGGGAATCCCAGACCAGTAAAAAGAGACCTACTGTGCCGGGGCCAACAGTGCAAGATGAAGCAATAAGCAAATATTAGTCGCAGGTTGTACTTTTGCGTTTTACGTTTCAGAGTACACATAAGGTTTTTTTTTTTTTTTTTTTTTACACTAAATATCTTGTTTTTTGAGGGGATAAAAAGGTCTGTTCGATAGGCAGCGTGATTATTTGGGAGTTGCCTGTTCTGTTTTAAGATACACCACTTGTAATCATCGGTGGCTTTTCATCCCAGCCCATGTACAAGTGCTGTAGATTTTCTCCTGCCTAAAACTAAAGTTGCTAACATAAAATATCTGTCTCTTAGTTTGGATGGCAGTGCACTCTTTAGTTGAATTCAAGATCAAGGTGATGTGCTTGCACATGGAACTACAAGTGCCAGCATGCCACAGCAGCACATGTTAAACACATGTACTGATCAGCACCTATACAATTACTACATTACTATCAGTAAGAACAGACCTATGTGCCGGGGCCAACAGTGCAAGACAGTCGGTGTGGGAGAGAGCTGTTGTGCCGCCAGAAGATGAAGATTTTCTAGCGCAAGGTCTGTGTGTGTGAAGTTAAAGGGGTTGTCTCGCTACAAAGAATAGCTTTCAAATTGTAGGGAACACAAAATAAAGACATTTTCCAAATATATTGCTTTGTTCCTCTGTTTTCCCTAAGGAGTTACAAGTGAATTTATGACCTCCCTGGCTATTTCAGTTCCTCAGTAACTGACCTGTAAACAATTCTCCCCCTGCTGTTTGTTCAATGAGATAACAGTTAGTGATGTCATCACACAGGTCACAGCAGTGTCCTGTGCTGCTCAGCAGTAAAAAGCTTGATTTATGTAAAATAAACAGAACTATAATTAGGGCTTTTGTTTTGGGGATCAGATAAGAAGTCCTGTTAGTAGTTTGAGAAGCTAATCTGATCTAATTAGCATCTGAAAGCACAGCACAGAGCTGTACAAGCATGGAGCTGTATGCAAATGAGTCAGTCTGAACCAGGAAGTGACAGAGTATTTCATTCATGCATTCTCTGAAACTCTGAAGGGAGACAACTCCTAAGGTAAGAGAGCTTTTGTGCAGTGTTGGCCAGAAGACACAGTGGGCAGAGGAAGGCTTGCGACTTTTCGCTGTTATTATGGGGCATGACTCCGTGTGTGATGTCCGCACGCCGAGCCATCCCCTTTAAGTCTCCATTTGTAACTGGGAGACAGCTGTAAGACGGGGACTGCCTGTATTTGTAAAGTTGCTTCACTTCTCATTTTAAATAGATGAAGCAATAAGCAAATGTTAGTCGCAGGTTGTTCTTTGCGTTTTAAGTTCCAGAATACACCTAAGGATATATATTTTTTTTAACTAAATTGTTGTTCGAGGGGATAAAAAGGTCTGTTCGATAAGTAGTGTAATTATTAGGTAAATAAATGAGTTGGAGTAAATTTTCTACGCCTATTCTGTTTTAAGATACACCAATTGTAATTATTGGTGGCCTTTCATCACTGCCCATGTACAAGTGCTGTAGATTTTCTCCTGCCTAAAACTAAAGTTAACATAAAATATCTGTCTCTTAGTTTGGATGGCGGTGAACTCTTTAGTCGAATTCAAGATCGAGGTGATCAAGCGTTCACTGAGAGAGGTATGTGCGTGCCAGAAGTGATGAAAACCTGTTTGTGTGCCTGTATCGTTAAAGATGACCTGTGACCTCTTCCAACATGTTAGTTTTAGTAATACTAATGTTCCCTGTAAAATACCAATTCAGGGGCATCTTCTTCTCTTATAACTCTTTGTTGTGCGGTTCCTCGGTTATTCCCTCTAGAAATGTATTACTGAATCTGTCAGCTGGGTGTTACCATTCCAGTTTTGAAAGGGGTGTGTCTAAGTACACATTGATAATAGTCAACGACTGGACAATTTTAGACTGTGCAGGGACACCCCTCCATTTGGTAACACCCAGTTGACAGATTCAGTAATACATTCCAGAGGTAGTGACAGTTAATTCACAGGGGACCTATTTACTATAAGGGGCAATTCACACAGAGTTTTTGAATCCGAAAATTGCATAGAAAAATGCAGCGGCGATCGGATCCAACAGGTATCCAACACGCAGGCGCATGTTTGGATGCGTGTTGGATGCAGCAGGATCGCACCGTAGAGTTTTAAATATGGCTCCTGCTGCGTCTAACGGATCAAGAAGTGACATGTCAGTTCTTGGAACGGATCCAAAAGATGCAATGAGACGCGCATCGCCGATCACTCGTGTGAACACCGATGCGTGTTTCACAGTGAAAGCAATGTAAATCACACTGCTATTTATTAGATGCGTGTTTGGGTCCATTTAGGGTCCAACAGACAGATCCAAACACGCATCTAATAACGTATGTTCACACGGAGTCAACACACCATGTGAACATACTCTGGCTAAAACAGACGTGTCGGGAGATATCAAAGGTTAAAAAGACTTTCCAGTTATTTATTTTCTAAAAAAAAAAGCTTCTGACGTGAGCACTGCTACACATAAAATACTGTTAGGGTATGTTCACACAGCGTTTTTGGATATGTTTTTGATCCGAGAAATGTATTCAAACACTGCGTAAAACGCATCCAACACAAACCCAAAGTATGTGCTGCGTGTTTGGATGCGTTTTTGCTTCAGCAAGGCGGAGCCTTTGAAACGTACGAGTGTGCAGCTCGCTCCGTCTTAGCATCTCCTCAACTTTCCCATCTGGGAGGATTTTTGGAATAACAGAGGCGGAATGCTGGACTATCCATAAGTATACCACTATGATTATTTTCTATTACTCTTACATTTTAAATATGTCCTAGAATGTTGAGCGAATCGTTGTGATAATAAATGTTTATAACATTCAAGAAAAGCAAAAAGTCTACCATTGTCTACATACTGATTTAGTATATTACATACCCTTACGTACATACATATGTAAGAGTAAAGTATATTACTTAAGATTCTACCTTTTCACGCTACAACCTGTGTATATATATTGAAAAACGGATCCGAAAAACACATGCAAAATGCATCCAAAAAACATCTGCTGCTGCGTTTTTGGATACGTTTTTGGGATGCAGTTTGGATGCAGTTTTCAATGCGTTTTTCTTCCAGTGAAAAACGGATCCAAAACGTCGTGTGAACATATCCTAAGAAACGCCGTGTGAACATACCCTGCCAGTGCCCCGGATGTACATGAGTATCCCACCCCCTCTACTCTTCGCAGTGTATGGAGTGAATGTCTTCACATACTGACAGCTTGACACGGCCTCTGCAGAGACTCTATCTGTGCAAAAACTTTTTTTTTTTTTCTTCATTGCAGAGGCTTCGGACATCATGAAAAGTATTGGAGAGGCCATTCAGTATTTACATTCTATCAATATTGCCCATAGAGATGTTAAGGTACGTGACCTGAATCCTCTGCCGGACCTTCTACTGCAGTAGTTGGTGCTCTTGGAATTATGTGGCAGTTTATTAAAGGTTCTTTAGCCTGAAATGGATTTTATGCCTTCTGTTAATACTAAGGGTAGAGAACAGTAATGAGCTGTACTGAGTAAAGCTGGTTTTCTTAGGGATGTCAGTGTAATCTGGCGTCTCGCCTTTGTCGATGTGCTGAATTAAATATTTACTTTTAGAATATTATAAATTGATGCTGGTGTAATGTGGGATTCCAGTAACAAGAGCTCACTACATGCTTTCCTACTTACTCATTTTAGTTAAATGTAGATATCTTGGGTGCCAGAGTTTCTACAAACTCCAAGCATAGACTTCCAACTGTTGTAGTTGACACATGATGTGGTTATGTCCCTGCTAGGATCATGATCGTTGCTTTATTCAGCATATAGCTTGTACTTACACCGCCACCTTGTGGGCATGCTGCAACATCAAATGACCCAGTCACAATCTGAATTTTAATGTGAACCTGTCAGGTGGTTTATGCTGTCATATCTGAGCGCAAGATGTGGTAGAGGGAGAGAAGCTGAGCTCTGTGATATATAGGGGTATATGATAGAGGGAGAGAAGCTGAGCTCTGTGATATATAGGGTAATATGATAGAGGAGAGGAGAGGAGCTGAGCTCTGTGATATATAGGGTTATATGATAGACTAGAGAAGCTAAGCTCTGGGATATATAGGGTTGTATGATAAAGAAGAGAAGTTGAGCTCTGTGATATATACACTCACCGGCCACTTTATTAGGTACACCATGCTAGTAACGGGTTGGACCCCCTTTTGCCTTCAGAACTGCCTCAATTCTTCGTGGCATAGATTCAACAAGGTGTTGCAACGATGCTCAATTGGTACCAAGGGGCCCAAAGAGTGCCAAGAAAATATTCCCCACACCATGACACCACCACCACCAGCCTGAACCGTTGATACAAGGCAGGATGGATCCATGCTTTCATGTTGTTGACGCCAAATTCTGACCCTACCATCCGAATGTCGCAGCAGAAATCGAGACTCATCAGACCAGGCAACGTTTTTCCAATCTTCTACTGTCCAATTTCGATGAGCTTGGGCAAATTGGAGCCTCAGTTTCCTGTTCTTAGCTGAAAGGAGTGGCACCCGGTGTGGTCTTCTGCTGCTGTAGCCCATCTGCCTCAAAGTTCGCCGTACTGTGCGTTCAGAGATGCTCTTCTGCCTACCTTGGTTGTAACGGGTGGCTATTTGAGTCACTGTTGCCTTTCTATACGCTCGAACCAGTCTGCCCATTCTCCTTTGACCTCTGGCATCAACAAGGCATTTCCGCCCACAGGACTGCCGCTCACTGGATGTTTTTTCTTTTTCGGACCATTCTCTGTAAACCCTAGAGATGGTTGTGCGTGAAAATCCCAGGAGATCAGCAGTTTCTGAAATACTCAGACCAGCCCTTCTGGCACCAACAACCATGCCACGTTCAAAGGCACTCAAATCACCTTTCTTCCCCATACTGATGCTCGGTTTGAACTGCAGGAGATTGTCTTGACCATGTCTACATGCCTAAATGCACTGAGTTGCCGCCATGTGATTGGCTGATTAGAAATTAAGTGTTAACGAGCAGTTGGACAGGTGTACCTAATAAAGTGGCCGGTGAGTGTAGGGTTATATGATAGAGGAGAGGAGCTGAGCTCTGTGATATATAGGGTTATATGATAGAGGAGAGAAGCTGAGCTCTGTGATATATAGGGTTATATGATAGAGGAGAGGAGAGGAGCTGAGCTCTGTGATATATAGGGTTATATGATGGAGGAGAGAAGCTGAGCTCCGTGATATATAGGGTTATATGATCGAGGAGAGAAGCTGAGCTCTGTGATATATAGGGTTGTATGATTTGGCACATGATTACTAAGTAAAAGGCAAAAAAATTATGCTAGGACTCCTTAGAAGACCGTGGAAGTTCTGCTGACCCCGCCAACATACAAGGATTGATCATACAAACTGATACAGGGAAAGCTGTCAGTCACTATATGTGGGTGGGATGGGTAGTACTTTTACTTTCTGTTTTATGATTTTCTTTGCTTTTCACTCAGAAATCCTGCTCCATATCACATAACCCAATATATCACAGAGCTCATCTTCTCTTCCTCTATCACATCCTGCTCTGACGGTAACATAAACCCTCTGACAGGATCTATTGAACCAGACTAATTTTATACAATCACTTCATCATGGTGTGACCGTGACATTTTGGGTAGCGGGATATTTTTCTCCCAATGCAAAAACACGGAGGGTGAGTACAGCTTTAGGCGGCCTTCACACTTCCATTTTTGATTAGTAGTCTTCTCCAGAGTTTGTTTTTTTCCTTCTTCGCTTTAAGTCATAACAAGGAATAGATCTTAAATACAGAATAATTACGTGCTGGAAAGATTTAGACAACTTCTCCTTCTTGAATCCAGTTCTAATCTTGGCATAAAAAACAGATTGAAAAGTACTGCTGAAATAATGACGTATGAATAAGGCTTTATACAGACTTTAGATAGTGGTAGTTCTTTGTCTACCATGAGGCTTGGTACATATAAATTTTGCTGTGTGAATTGGAGAGAGTGAAAATTCTGTGAATATACTGGGAAACCGCGAAAAAATTCCAAGTGGGACAAATTGTGAAAAAACCCATGTTTGCGGGTTTTTTGCTTTTACGACGTTCAATCTTTGATATATATGTGTTATCTGTGTTCTACAGGTTGATACGCATCCGCCAATACCAAACATGTAGGGTTTCCGTTATGTTTTGGTACCGTAAAAAAATTCCAAACATTTTCTATTTTTTCAATTTGCGCCGCAGCACCATTTTGTGCGAACAATAACTTTTTTGTACTAACACCTACGGACGTCAGTGAGGGAGCATTTTTTGCGGGCTGAAGTGTACTTTTTATTGCTAGCAGTTTGGAATGCATGCGACTTTTTTGATCACTTTTATTCCGATTTTTATGTGACGTGAAACGACCAAAAAGCGCAGTTTTTGGCATTTTGAATTTTTTTGCTTCTACGGCGTTCAGCGTACGGGATAAATGATGTTATATTTTTATAGATCGGATTTTTTCAGATGCGGCGATACCAAATATGTGTAACTTTTTTTTTTATTTTATTGTTTTTATTTGTAAAATGGGGAAAGAGGGGTGATTTGAACTTTTAATACTTTTTTTGTACTTTAAAACTTAAATTTTTTTACTTTAACATTGAGTCCCCCTAGGGCGCTTCACCACTAGGGGGCGTGATCGTTAATACAGCCTAATGCATTGCATAGACAATGCATTAGGCTGTACCAAGATGGCGGTTTCCCCACTTCCTGCCTGGGGCCGGAAGCGGGGCAAACGAGAACATGGCAGCGATGGAGGCCTGCACAAGACTTCCCGCTGCCATGTTCAGGCATCGGGGACTCCGATCGCCATAAAGGCCGTGGCATCTAAAGGGTTAAACGGCGCGGGCGGATTTTAGCATAAAGAGTTTAGCCTTGTGATATTGCGAGATGTACTGGTGATAAAAATCTTCGTCTGATTTCAATGCAGCCAGAAAATCTCCTGTACACATCAAAAAGACCAAACTCCGTGCTGAAGCTCACAGATTTTGGCTTTGCTAAAGAAACTACATCTCACAACTCTCTAGCAACACCTTGTTATACACCGTATTATGTTGGTGAGTACTATGAAAAAAGTTACTTATATTTTATAAATCGCCACTGAAAAAATACTTTAGAGCATGATATACAGGATTTACTGTGAAAAAAAGTGACGCATGGGTTATTGTGTAATCACTGCACCACGGTGGCTCAGTGGTTAGCATTGCTGTCTTGCAGCACCAGGGTCCTGGGTCCAATTTGCACTACATTATCGCAGGAGTTGAGACCAATAAACACTCATTGGAGACCTAAACATCCTTGCTTATCTGTAGCAATGTTTTAGGATTTAAGCTGACCGTTTCTTATCCATCCCCAGATTATACAAGTAGAACTATATAGACTTTTTAGAACCAATGTAGTAAGGTGTCAGATGGGACTGAGTTTGTTCCATGTTTAGTTTTTGGGGGAGTCCATAAATTATTAGAGGTTGATTAGGGTCTGCTATCACCCACTTCTAAAAATATCTGTGCTGTACATGCTTCTTGAGCTTATTCCATTATTCAAGATAAGTGAGATTGTCCAGTATTAGTACCTAAGGTTATTTCACAGATATAGCATTGCCAATCATCTGGCTATTTTCGAGGTGTTATGGTATACACAATATGACTCTCATTGAAAGTGCGCAAAGTACACAATCTTGGATATGTAGTAATTATTTTCAATAGTTTCCCACATAACCATTAATTAGTGGCTTAATCTGATGTTTGTTGCCAAGGGATACGACCTGTAGCTTTAGTTTCAGCTTTCTAGTCAGATCTGCTCCGCTCGAGCACTAGGAAAGTGAGCTTTGTATCTATGAAGCAGTAGGTGATGGTAGTATGAACTAATGTGTGAGGCTCAGCAAAAGGGAAGAACATTATGCACAAGAGGGAGGAAACTTGTGCTTCAGAATCTGGGGGAATACAGGGAGGAGAAAAGCCTGGAATAGTTGTCCGCAGTTGCTGATGGGAGCTGTAGTCTGCTCCCCACATGAGCTAAATCCATACTTGCCACACCAAGTATGAGCACATAGGGGGCAACCGTGTGACCCAATATGTCAATTATACCTGTTTAGATTGTAGGATTAGCATTATACTGTTCCTTTTTGTGTAGTGACCCTGCAGCATCCTTTTAAATTTTTATGTCCGAATGCCGGAGTTCTTAATTTTTGCCCCTTGTAACCTATATTTAGATTTAACATACAATATCGATTTGGTTCCAAGACAATTCTGTTGCAATGTTGTATGTTAACTCTATGGAAAACTGTTAATTGGTTCCAAAGCCTCAAAATGTGATCCAACATAATGCAAATGAAAGAAAAATGATGCAGATAACTAATACAGATCAATCAAGTCCTTCCATTCACCAGAAAGAGCTGCAGGAGGCTGGAAATCACTTTTTGCGTTGGAGATAGAAGCTTCTTTGGGTCTTTGACCAGAAAAGAAAAACTGGGTCCTCACCTGGAGCCCAAAGGAGCCGCTCATCCTAGTACATGAAAAGAGCAGTACAGAACGTGTAGTACCACACTGTACAGTAGAGAGGCACTACTAGACGCCAATCACTGCATGTACCTCACTAATACATGTAAGAGCAGTACAGAACATGTAGGACCACACTGTACTGTAGAGAGACACTACTAGACCACCAATCACTGCATGTACATCACTAATACATGTAAGAGCAGTACAGAACATGTAGGACCACACTGTACTGTAGAGAAGCACTACTAGACCGCCAATCACTGCATGTACATCACTAATACATGTAAGAGCAGTTCAGGACATGTAATTACGCACTGTACTGTAGAGAGGCACTACTAGACCGCCAGTCACTGCATGCACTGCACTAATACATGTAAGAGCAGTACAGAACATGTAGGACCACACTGTACTGTAGAGAAGCACTACTAGACCACCAATCACTGCATGTGCATCACTAATGCATGTAGGTCATGTAGTACTGCACTGTACAGTAGAGGCGCTGCTATACCGCCAATCACTGCATGTACATCAGTAATACATGTAAGAGCAGTACAGGACATGTAGTTACGCACTGTACTGTAGAGAGGCACTACTAGACCGCCAGTCACTGCATGCACTGCACTAATACATGTAAGAGTAGTACAGGACATGTAATTACGCACTATGTACTATAGAGAGACACTAAAAAAATTGGCAATCACTACATGTACATCACTAATACCTGTACTACCGCACTGTACTGTAGAGAAGCGCTACTAGACCACCAATCACTGCATGCACTTCACTAGTAAGTGAAATATTCATGACAATTGGATGGATCTTCCATCAACCACATGAGCCACAGATCAGCAGTGTCTGCGACTTTGTATGGTGAGTGTTTCATGATACTGTACAATGTCTCAAAGACCATTGTATGATGAAAATATTGTCTCCTGAGGCCATTGTAACTTGAGGGACCCATGAATGTGGTTGTATTGCAGATATGTCATAGAGCTAATACAGTTTATTTTGCTCTTGTATCCTTTATGATGATAAAGGCATTTGGTAACACTAAAAAATAATTTTGTCACTGGGGTCAGGGGCCTGACACACAGTGACCTATTATTTTGTCATTGTGATGCTCCGAGAATCTGCCATCACTGTCGACATAGAGCAGTCTTCCATGAATATCTATGCAATGAAACCTCTTTAAGGTGAACACCCCAAAGTATGTTGGGGAGTGGTGGCCTCTATGATGACCTGTGTGCATTGTGTAGATACGGGAATGCTGTCCTTGAACAATCTGAATGTAGCCTGTCCTATTGCCCTTTTTACCAGTATTCTATTGTTGGTAATTGTTTAGTCTTCATGTTAACTTCTCTAAATTTGCTTTCTTCAAGCACCGGAGGTTCTGGGCCCGGAAAAATATGACAAGTCTTGTGACATGTGGTCACTTGGTGTCATCATGTATATTTTGTGAGTATTTTTTTTATACTTTTGGGTATAATTATATGAAGCTGTATGCATGCAGCTTTATTGGCCTATATTATAGCAGTTTAGAGATGCACTGTATTATTTTTTTTAATGGAAACCTGCATTCTACACAATTCTCTGCTTAAAGGGGTTTTTAAAGCTTTCGCACACTTGATCTGATTCTATCAGTTTCAAATCCAGGGGTGGGTCTCTCTTCCCTGTAGGTGTGCCTCTCCTCCCAGGAGGTGAGTCTCCCCTCACTGAAGTGTTGTGACATAATTCTGTGTGAAGCAGAGGACTGGACAGGACAGGACGTCAGGTTTGCAGACCCCCCGCAGTATTCTCATGGCTGCAGAGTTCTCCACTCCAGGCTGCACAAACTCCTTGTAACCAGGGCCCTTATATTGCTGTAACCAGAACACCTGTAATGGTTTAATCGGTTATACACACAGCCTGAACTGATAAAACACATGTGAAGATTGCACACTGCCCTTCCCCCCCCCTCCTCCTCCTCCTCCTCTGTTATCAGGCAGGAGGTAGAGCAGACTGTATAAGGCTGTGTTATATGGGTGATGGGAACAGACTGGATAAGGCAGGGGAGAGTGAATCTATCAGTTAGTCAGTAATTGTCCAGATCGTTCACATTAGAGCTGGGAGATGAGTATAGAGCCAGCAGCCATCTCGGGCAGTTAGTTTCACTTTTGATTTACACAGCTCAGAGGGGAGTAAGCACAGAGTGTAGGCAGCCAATCACAGCACAGGGGGAATTTCCCATCCAGTGGCATATCCAAACAGGCTGACATATCAGTCAGCCAATCACAAAGGGGGTGTGTCCCATCCAGCTGCAGCAGAAATAGCTATAGATGCACAGTTTAGCTCATATCTGCTATACTAAGTGACTTAGGTAATGCAAACCAATTACAAAAGTGCTTATTTGTACTGTCCCCTTCATTTGAGAAATGATCTTTGTAGTGAGAAAACCCCTTTAAGGTTGTTCTTAGCATCATTTTCTGTAGCCTGATATGTCTGCTTTAGTAAATACTAGCGTTTCCCATAAAATAACAATTCTAGAGCATCTTTCCCTAGATCTGTTGTTGGGTTTCATTGTTAATCCTCATAGCAATTCCTTACCAGTCTGTCAGCTAGATGTTACTAGTTGGGGTTGTGTTCCATCACAATATGACATTATCCAATCGGTGCTGGAATCAGACTGTGCAGGGACACACCCCTAATTGGTAACACCCAGCTGACAGATTCAGTAATAAATTTCTAGAAGGACTAGCCGAAGAACAGCACAACACAGAGCTGTAAGAGAAGATGCTTCAGAATTGTAATTTCACAGGGAACACCGGTTTCTACTATAACAGATGTGTCAAGAATGGCTACAGGTCCTCCTTTTTAAAAAAGATTGTAACGTAGATTTCTCTGCTGGTTTACTGCTAGCTCCAAATATAACCACGATCACTGGTTAATACCTTGAATATAAAATAACTGATTTGACGCATAAGAAGATAATAAAGCCAATCATTAACATCAAAGGCTTGTAGCCTTCAAGCAACAGATGTGCAAGTCATAGTAGAATTAGTGTAGTAGGTAGTATAATTTCTTATGTCATAACCACAAAGAAAAAAAATACAAATTTTACCCAACGCTGGATAAATCCTAAATGAATTATTGTGATTTTATGATTTTATATTTGTCTTTGAGCGCTATTTATTTCAGGTTGTTGTACAACCAACGAGGTTCAAATACATAAGGTGAGAGCAGGACAAATAGAATATTAGCACTAAATAACAAATTGATACAGAAGGAGAGAGGAACCTGCCCACGAGAGCTTACAATCTATAACTTGCGGGGCCCCCACTTTAGGGTAGTCCATATCGATATACCATCATAGTTCTTGTTGGGAGCACCCCTTAAAGTATTCCCAACTGATGTGTTTACATATATTTTTACATATATGTAATCATTATTAGTTTTTAATAATAAGAAAAACCTTAAAGGGAATATGTCATCAAAAAATTAGTCATTGTTTAAGTCCCATGTTTGTGTTTAAACACATTTTTTTAGGAAATTTTTGTTTGTTTTTTTTTACATTTTTCATATCACTTTCAATATTTTTTTCTAACAGTTCTTAAGTCTTGCAGTTTTCACTTTGGCCACTAAGCCTTGTTTGCACTGATTTAACAGCAGTCAGAGAGATGCTTTACAGTAGCTTCATGCACATTGGAGACTTAAGACTGACTCAGTCCCATTCACTTCTGTAGGAGAGTTTTCCAGGCATGCTCTGTGACCTGGGAAGAAATCAGTGTGCAGGGAGGTGAAAGGGTAAACTGTGACTATCTCCTCTTGTGACTGGTGGATCCTGTGTTATCTATTCATACTGGTGTCTCCTTTCAGTTTGACCCTCTTTTTGCTGATAATGAGCAGACAACTGAGAATCTTTCTCTACAGAACAGGAAGTGTCAGACTATTAGGCTTAGTGGCCAAAGTGAAAACTGCAGGACTTAAGAATTCTTAAAAAAATATTGAAAGTGAAATGGGAAAAAAAAAAAAAAATAACCCAAAATTCTTTAAAAATGTGTTTAACATAAAAATGTGAGTTTAAACAAGAAGTCATTTTTGATGACTTTAAAAGTTGACCTGTTGTGGTGAGTACTGGAGAACTAGCTTTTATTCAGGATGTTAATAAACATTCATCTTTTTATGTTTTTATAGCAATTTTATTTTACTAAAGTCAAGAGTGTACTTCCTAGAAAGTGTTATTGCTGTAGTTTCTTCTAGCTAATCATTGCTTTGCCATGCTGACAGTCTGCAGCTTTCATGACATGGTGGCATTTTTACAATGGTTGGAGATATTCCAGATCATTGCATTTTTAAGGGTGCTAAATTTATTTTAATTTAAACGACTTTGGTTTTGGAAATTTAAACCCCCTTCCTCCTAAGCTTGAGTCTCCCTTTTTTTAAGGGGGGGAAAAATGTATGGTTTTAGGGAAAATTGTTTGTAGTAGGGTTTTTTCAGACATTTCCTTTCTGTGGCAGCTGAGTCTCGGATGTTTTTTTTTCTCTTTGTACAGCAGCATACATTTTTAAGCCTTTATCCCCAATTTTTAATTTAATTTCAGTTAACAGGATAAAACAAAAATTTTAATTTTAAAAACCCCTTTTTCACCTTTTTCAAACCCTTTGGTTGTGTGGTATACCCCAAATTTTTTTCTAACCATGGTTAGCATTTTCTCCCCGGGAAAAAAAGAAGAGGAAACCGTATGGGGACGATGAGTTCCCCAATTTTGTGTGGTCGAAATATCAGATGAAGGTTTAAAAGACCCGTTTTTTAAAGTGCTTTTCCCTTTTAGATAAAAAATGGCGTCTCAATAGAGAAGTGTAAAGGGCACGTGTAACTGCTGACTTAAGGGTTTGTTAAAAGCTTTTTTTGGGGTGTGAAAATTCAAGTGTGAATTTAACGGTTTTAATTTTTTTTTGAAGTCCCTGCCTGTGGCCCGGATTTCCCGGGCAAGGGGTTTGTCGTGATTTTCAAGGGCAGATTTTTCTGCTCCAAAATGCCTATTTAAAGTGAAAGGGGGAAGATTAAAAGGGAGAAAATGCCTCCCAGAAATTTTGACCTTTTTCCTTTTGGGGGTTTTTTAGGGCCCCCCAAAATTTCGCCGGGGGGCGGAGGGGGGGGGGGGGGGCCGGCACCTCGCCGGGCCCCCTAGGACTTGCAAATTAAAAAGCGGCGGTATTCGCCGCTAGTAATTTCACTTGTGCTTATTTTCCCCCCCCGGGGGAGAGGAACGAGCGGGAGAGGAGAATTTAATTTATAGTTCTTTTGAGAAATGTGGATTTAAAGTTAAAAGGGCTGGGGCGCCCTTCCCAAACCGTAATTTTGCGAAATTTCCCGTTTTAAGCCGGTGTGAAAAATGGCCTTAGTTTTTTTTTTTCCCCAACAAATGATTATTGCTTTTCGGGAAAAAATTTTTAGCGGTTTAAAATCAGCCGTTTTTGACCAACCCCCCGTGACCCCCTAGATAAACCTAGTTTTTGCTTTTATCTGCAGATCACAAAATATATCATTGTATCATTTGCTTCTTTTTTTTTCCTTTGCGTGTGGAAATTTTAAAAATAATAAAATTTTTTTCTTTTAGTTTAAGCGATAAGGGAAAAATTTTTAACCCGATCCAATAAAAGGATGACAATTACAGGGTTTTATGAAACACCCCTTGGGGTAATGGTATGTGCATTAAAATTTGCTTTGCTTTGCGATAGTAATTTTATTCCACCCCCTTCATTAAAAAAGGTCGTCTTTTTTTAACAGGTTTGGGGGCCCCCCTCTTCATATTTTGTTTCCTTAAAGGGCCCCTGGCAATTTAAATGTGATTGTTTTTTTTAGTTTAAAAACATTTTCCCCGTATAAAAAGGGATAAAGTAAATTTTGCTTTTCAGTTTTCTGCAATTTATAGTTTGTATTTGTGGAATCCGGGGTTTTCCCGTTCAAGGGGGCTAGTATTGGGGGATTTCCCGTGTGTGCAAACTTCCCTGGTTAACCCCTTGGATTTTTGGAATCCGTGTGGGCGCCCCTTTTGGGCACATAGTATTGTGGGGAAACCAGTGTGGGCGGCCCTTTATGGTTAAAATAAATTTGTGGGAAACCAGTGTGGGGGCTTCATGGTTTAATTGTATTGTTGGGAAAACCCTGGGGTGGGCCGCCTCCCTGGTCAAATAGTAAAATTTTGGGGAACCCCGTGTGGGGCAGGCCCTTATTGTCAAATTTTATTGTGGAATCCAGTTTGGGCAAACTTCATGGGGCACAAGTTTTTTGGAAACCAGTGTGGGCCCCTTTTAAAGGGCACATAGAATTTTTGGAATCCAGTTGGTTTAGCAGGTTTTATTGTAAAAGTATTGTGGAAAACCCGTGTGTTTCAGCTTTTTTTATAGTAATTTGGTTTTTTTGGGAAAACCGTGGGGGGCGTTTATGGTCCCAAATAGTAAATTTTGGAATCCCGTGTGGGCAGCCTCTTTTGGCCCAATTTGTATTCTGGAATTTCCTTTTGGGCAGCCTCATGGTCCCTTTGTATTGTGGAAAACCAGTTTGGGCAGCCTCATGGTCCTTTGTATTTGGGGGAAAACCAGGTGGGGGCAGCTTTTTGGTCCAAAAAAGTATTTTTGGAATTTTAAGGGTTGGGGCCCGCCTCATTTTTTTACATTGTATTGTGGAATCAGTGTGGGCAGCTTATTTGGTTAAAATTGTTTTGTGGAATTTTCCCGGGGGGGAGCTTCCAAATTTTGTCACATAGTAATTTTGGAATCCCGTGGGGGCGTTCAAAAGTGCATAGTATTTGTAGAATCCAGTGGTGAGCAGCTTCCAAAGGTCCATAGTATTGTGGAATCCCGTTGTGAGCAGCTTTTTGGTCACCCGTATTTTGGAAACCGTGGGGGGCGCCGCTCATGGTCCCAAAAGTATTGTTTGGGAATTTCCCGTGTGGGCCGCCTTTATGGTCCCCATTGTATTGTGGAATCCAGTGGGGGCAGCTTCTTTTGGTTTACCCTAGTATTGTTGGGAAACCAAGGGGGAGCAGCTTTATTTGGGCCAAAAATAGTATTGTGGAATCCCAGGTGTGGGGAGCTTCATGGTCCAAATAGTTTGTGGAATCCGTGGGGCCGGGGCCCCCAAAGGGGCCCCATAGTATTGTGGGAAAACCAAGTGTGGGGGAGCCCTAAAGGTCACATAGTATTGGGAATCCCAGGTTTTGGCGCCCCCTTTATGGTCAAAATTGTATTGTGGAAAACCGGGGTGGGCGCCCTTTATGGTCCATTGTATTTTGGGGAAACCGTGTGGGCAAACCTTCAATGGTCAATGTTTGTGGAAACCAGTGTGAGAAAATTCTTTGGGACATGTATTTTGGGAACCCAAATGTGGGGAAAACTTCATGGTACATTTGTATTGTGGAAACCCAGTGTTGGCCCCGGCCCCATGGTCACTTGGGATTGTGGAAATCCGTGTGGGGGGCCTCCCTGGTCACTTAGTATTTTGGAATCCAGTGTGGGCAGCTTCATGGTCACATAGTATTGTGGAATCCAGTGTGGGGGAGCTCCCAAAGGTCAACCCTTGTATTGTGGAAACCAGTTGTGGGGCTTCATGGTCACCCTTTGTATTGTGGAAAACCAAGTGGGGGGAGCTTCATGGTAAAATAGTATTTTTGGAACCAAAACTTTTGGGCGGATCCCTGGTCACTTTTTTTTTGTGGAATCCAGTGTGAGCGCTTCATGGCCCCTTGTATTGTGGAAACAGTGGTTTGCCCCTTAAAGGTTACTTGTATTTGGGGGATTCCCGTGTGGCGGGTTCATGGTCTCATTTGTTTTGTGGAATCCAAATGTGGGCGGATTCAAGGTTTTTTAGTATTGGGGGTATTCCCGTGTGGGCAAACTTCCTTGGGCACAAAAGTTTTAAAGGAATCCAGGTGGGCCCTTCAAAGGTCCATTTGTTTTTGGGAATTCCGTGTGGGCCCCTCATGGTCAAATTGTATTGTGGTAAACCAAAGGGGGGGCAGCCCTTTATGGTCAAATAGTTTTTGTGGAAAAACCGTGTGTGCAGCCCCATGGGCACATATTTTTTGTGGAAAAACCGTGTGGGAAACCAACAAAGGGAAAAAAGTTTTTGTGGAATCCGTGGGGAGGCTTCAGGGGCCCCATTTTTATTGTTTGGAAACATGGTTGGGCCCGGCCCTCATGGTCAATAGTAAGGGGGAATCCGTGTGGGCAAAACCTAAAGGGGTTTTTTTTAAAAAAAATATTGTGGAATCCAAGGGGGCAGCCCTTTGGGCAAAAAGTATTGTGGAATCCCCGTTCCCCTGGGCAGCTTTCAAGGTTCCCTAGTATTTTTTGGAATCCAAATGTGGGCAAACCTTCATGGTCAATTTGTATTTTGGAAAACCCGTGTGGGCAAACTTCGGTCACATAGTTTTGTGGAAACCAAAAAGGGGGGGCAGCTTTAAAGGTAAATTGTATTGGGGGAATTACAGTGTGGGAGTTCATGGTCACATAGTATTGTGGAATCCAGTGTGGGCAGCCTCATGGTCACATAGTATTGTGGAATCCAGTGGGGGGCAAACCTCATGGGGGCAAATAGGGATTGGGGGAATAAATTTTGGGGGACCTCATGGTCCATAATATTGTGGAATCCCGTGTGGGGCCCCTTTGGGCAAATAGTATTGTGGATTCCAGTGTGGGGGAGCTTAAAAGTAAAATTTTTTTTTTTGGAATCCGGTTTTGGGCAGCCTTTTATGGTAACCCTAGTATTTTGGGGAAACCAAGTGTGAGCAGCTTCTTTGGGCACATAGTATTGTGGTATCCAGTTTTGGCAGCTTCATGGTCACATAGTATTGTGGAATCCAGTGTGCGCAGCTTCATGGTCCCCATAGTATTGGGATTCA
Source organism: Phyllomedusa bahiana (assembly GCA_025379985.1). Lineage (NCBI taxonomy): Eukaryota > Metazoa > Chordata > Amphibia > Anura > Hylidae > Phyllomedusa > Phyllomedusa bahiana. The sequence goes on from JAODAL010000664.1 coordinate 210,371, forward strand.
CGTGTGAGCGCTTAAGGTCAAAATTGTATTGTGGAAAACAGTTGGGGAGCCTCATGGTCCACTTTTTTTTTTTGGGAAAACCCGTGGGGAGCAGCCCCCATGGTCACATTTTTTTTTGTGGAATCCCGTTGGGGGCCCCCTCATGGTCACATAGTATTGTGGAATCCCGTGTGGGCAAACTTTATGGTACATTTGTATTGTGGAATCCAGTGTGGGGAGCTTCTTTGGGCACTTTGTTTTGTGGAATTTCCGTGTGGGCAGCCTCTTTGTAACATAGTATTGGTTTTTCCAGGTTTTGGGCCCGCTATAGGGCCATAGTATTGTGGAATCCCGTGTTTAGCAGAAATTTTTAAAAGGTACATAGTATTGTGGGGAATTCCCGTGTGTGCGCCCCATAGTCCCCATAGTATTTTGGAATTTCCCGTGTTTGGGCTCTTCATGGTCACATAGTATTGTGGAATCCAGGGGTGGGGGCCCCTTCATTTTGGGCACCCAAAAGTATTGTTTGGAATCCCGTGTGGGCAGGGTTCATGGGAAATAGTATTGTGGGAAACCCAGTTTGGGCGCCCCATGGTCAAAAATAAATATTTGGATTCCCCTGTGTTTAAATTTAATTTTCCCTAGTATTGTGGAAAACCAGTGTGGGCACCTCAATTTGTCCCAAAATTTTTATTGTGGAATTCCCGTGTGGGCAGCCTAATTTGTTTACATTTGGGATTGTGGAATCCAGGTGTGCAGCTTCATTTGGGCCAAGTATTGTGGAATCCAGTGTGGCAGGCCCCTAGTCACTTTTTTTTTGGGAAACCCGTGTGGGAGCTTCTTTTGTAAAATAGTTTTTGGGGGAATCCAGTGTGAGCAGCTTCATGGGCACATAGTATTGTGGAATCCTGTGTGGGCAGCTTCATGGTCAAAATTGTATTGGGGAATCCAGTGTTGCGGGTTATGGTCAATTTGTATTTTGGAATTAAATTTTGGGGAGCATTTATTTAATAGTATTGTGGATTTCCCGTGTTGCAGCTTCTTGGGACATGGTATTGTGGAATAATTTTGGGGCCCGCTTAATTTGGGCAAAAACTATTGTGGAATCCAGTGGGGGGAGATAATTTTTTTAAAATTGTATTGTGGAATCCCAAATGTGTGCCGCCTTTATAGTCACATAGTATTGTGGAAACCAGTATTGCGCTTCCCTGGTCCCCCCTTTGTATTTTGGAAACCCGTCGTGGCAAACTTTTATGGTCACATAGTATTGTGGAAAACCAAATGGTGGGCAGCTTAATTTGGGCACATTGTATTGTGGAATTTTCCGGGTGGGCAGGGCCCCAAAAAGTCACATAGTTAAATTTGGGGAATTTCCCGTGTGTTTCGCTTCATGGTCACTTTGTATTGTGGGGGAAACCAGTGTGAGCAGCCTATAGTTAACCCTAGTATTTTTGGGGGAAACCCTGGGGGGTAGCTTAAAAGTCACAAAAAAATTTTGGAAACCCGTGTGAGCAAACTTCCTGGTCCTTTTTGTAAAATTTGGCCCAATTTCCCGTTGTGAGCGTTTATGGTCAAATAGTATTATTTGGAAAAACAGGTTTTGGGCAGCTTCATGGTCCCCATAGTAAATTTTGGGGGTCCAGTTTTTGGGAAACTTTCCCTGGTCACATAGTATTGTGGAATCCAGTGTGGGGGAGGGTTTTATGGTCAATAGTTTTTGTGGAATTTCCCGTTTGGGGAGCCTCAAAAGTCCCTTGTATTGTGGAATCCGGTGGGCAGTAAAAGTGGGATAGTATTGTGGAAAAACCCGTTTTTGCAGCTTCATGGGGAACATATTTTTGTGGGGAAACCAGTGTGGGCGGGTTCATGGTCCAATGTATTTTTGGGAAACCGGGTGAGCAAACTTCATGTAAAATTTTATTGTGCAATCCAGAGGTGGCCAGCCCCCCCTTTGTCACATTTTTTTTTGTGGAAACAGTGTGGGCAGCTTCCCCTGGTTAAAATTTGGATTGTGGGAAAACCCGTGTGGCAGCTTCATGGTCACATTGTAATGTGGAAAACCGTGTGAGCTTCATGGTAACCCTAGTATTGTGGAATCCGTGTGGGGCCCGCTTTATGGTCACAAAAGGAAATTTTGGAAACCTGGTGGGCCGCTTCAAGGGTTTAAATTTTTTTTTGTGGAAAACCGTGTGGGGGAAAACCTCCCTAAATGCATAGTTTTGGGGAAAATTCCCGTTTTGTGCAGCTTCATAGTCAAAAATAAATATTGTGGGAAACCAAATGTTGCAGCTTCTTTTTTCAAATTTTGTATTGTGGAATTTCCCGGGGTGAGAGCTTCATGGTCACATGTATTGTGGAAATTCCGTGTGAGCCGTTAAGGGCCCCCTTTGTATTGTGGAATCCCCGTGGGGGGCAGCTTCATGGGTTTACATAGTATTTTGGAATCCAGCCCTTGGGGGGCCGCTCATAGTATTTGTATTGTGGAATCCGTGTGGGCGTTTAAAGGTAATTGTATTGTGGAATCAAGTTTTTTGGGCAGTCATTGGGCCTTTGTATTGTGGAATCCAGTGTGGGCAGCTTCATGGTCACATAGTATTGTGGAATCCAGTGTGTGGCAGCCTCATAGTCACATAGTATTGTGGAATCCAGTGTGTGCAGACTCCCTAGTCAAAATAGTATTTTTGGAATTTAGGGGTGGGCAGGCCCTTTATGGTAAAATGTATTGTGGAATCCAGTGTGGGCAGGGAAACTTTGGGCACTTGTATTTTGGAATCCTTGTGGGGAGCGCTTCAGGGCACATAGTATTTTTGGAATCCCGTGGGGGGGGAAATCATTTGTTTACATAGTATTGTGGAATTTCCCGTTTTGGGCCGCTTCATGGTCACATTGTATTGTGGAAATTTCCCGTGGGGGCGCCTAAAAGTCAATTGTATTGGGAATTCCCGTTTTGGGGAGTTCTAGTCCATAGTAAATTTTTTGGAAACCCGTGTGGTAGCCTCCCTGGTCACATTAGTATTTTTGGAATCCCGTTTTGTGCAGCTTTCCCTAGTTTGAATAGTAATTTTGGAACCAGTGTGTAGCTCTCATGGTCACATAGTATTGTGGAATCCAGTGTGGGCAGCCTCATGGTCACATAGTATTGTGGAATCCGGGTTGGGAGCTTTCATTGTCGATTTTGTATTGGGGAATTTCCCCGTGTGTTTCAGCTTCAAAGGGGAAAATTTTTGTGGAATTCCAGTGTGGGCGTTCTTGGGCCCCCTTTGTATTGTGGTTCCCCTGTGAGCAGCTTCATGGTTACATAGTTTTTTTTTGTGGAATTTCCCGGTGTGGGCAGCCTCCAAAGGTCAATTTGGGGATTGTTTGGGAAACCGTGTGTGCAGCTTCCTTTGTCAATAGTATTGTGGAATCCAGTGTGGGCAGCTTCATGGTCACCCCTATTTTTGTGGAAATTTCCCCCGGTTTTGCAGCTTCATGGTCACATAGTATTGTGGAATCCAGTGTGGGCAGCTTCATGGTCACATAGTATTGTGGAATCCAGTGTGGGCAGCTTCATGGTCACATAGTATTGTGGATTCCAGTGTGAGGCAAAATTATTTTGGGCACTTTGTATTGTGGTTCCGTTTTTGAAAAACCCGTTTCATGGTCACCCCTAGTATTGTGGAATTTCCCGTGTTTGGGGAAGCCCTCATAGTCAAAAGTATTGTCGAATCCTTTTTGGGGGGAGCCCTTTTTTCAATAGTTTTGTGGAATCGTGTGGGAAGGGTTCACGGGCCCCAAAAAGTATTGTGGAATCCTTTTTGTGGGCAGCTTTTATGGGGGCACATAGTATTGTTGGGTTCCCCGTTTTTGGGGGGTTATTTGGGCAAATTGTATTTTTGGAAATCCAGTGTGTGGCCCCTTTAAGGTCACTTGGGATTATGGAATCCAGTGGGGAGCAGGCCCCTTTGGTACATTTGTATTGTGGAAACCCGTGTTGCCCCCCTTTTAAAGGTCACATAGTATTGTGGAATCCAGTGTGTGCAGCTTCATGGGGCAAATTTTGTATTGTTTGGGAAACCGTGGGGGGCAGCACTCTTTGTAAAATAGTATTATGGGAAACCAAATTTTGGGGAGCCTCCTTTGCACAAAAATATTGTTTGGGAAACCAGTGGGGCAGCCCTCATAGTCACAAGTATTTGGAATCCAGTGTGTTTAAGCTTATGGTAAAATATATTGTGGAAAACCAAATGTGGGCAGCCTTTATGGCACCCATAGTTTTGTGGAATCCCGTGTGGGCCCCGCCTTTATAGTCCATAGTTTTTATGGAATCCAGTGTGTGCAGCCCCAAAAGTCCCCTTTGTATTGTGGAATTACGTGTGGGCAGCCCTTTATGGTCACATAGTATTGGGATTCCGTGTGGGCAGCTTCTTTGGTTTACTTTTGTATTGTGGAATCCAGTGGGGGCAGCTTTTTCCCTGGGGCACTTAGTATTTTGGGAAAACCAGGTTGCAGCTTCCTGGTTTTTTCATAGTATTTTTGGATTCCAGGGGGGTGAGCAGCTTATTGGGAAATTTGTATTGGGGGGTTTCCCCTTTTTGAGCCCGTTTCATGGTAACCCTAGTATTGTGGAATCCAAATGGTGGGGAGGCCCCATAGTCCAAAAAGTTTGTGGAATCCAGTGTGGGAAGCTTCACGGTCACATAGTATTGTGGAAAACCCCTTTTGGGGGCCCTCATGTCAAATGTATTTTGGAAACCAGTTTTTGGGCAGGGCCCCCATTTGGGAATAGTATTGGGGGAATCCCGTGTGTTTCAGCTTTAGGGTTTACAAAGTATTAAAGGGAAACCTTTTGGAGCAAACCCCATGGCAATAGTATTGTGGAATCCAGTGTTGCAGCTTCATGGTCACATAGTATTGTGGAATCCAGTGTGTGCAGCTTCATGGTCACATAGTATTGTGGAATCCAGTTTTTGGGCAGCCTCAAGGTTTTCCCTAGTATTGTGGAATCCAGGGGGGGCCCGCCTCTTTTTTTGCATTTTTTTTTTTGGGGAACAGTGTTGCGCTTTTATTTGGGCACCCTTAGTATTGTGGAATCCAGTGTGGGCAGCTTTAAGGTACAAAAGTATTGTTTGGAAACCAGTGTGAGAGTTTATAGTTACATAAATATTTGGAAAACCGTGGTGAGCCCGCCTCATGGTCACTTGTATTGTGGAATCCCCGGTTGGGGAGCAGCCTTTATGGTTTAATTTAGTATTGTGGGGAAACCGTGTGTGCAGCTTTATGGTCACATTGTATTGGGAATAGTGTTTGGGGGGCCTCATTTTACTTTGTATTGTGGGAAACCAGTGTGGGAAGCTTCATGGTCCCCCATAGTATTTTGGAATCCCGGTTTTGGGCCCAAAGGGGCAATTTATGGGCTTTTTGGTTTTTTGGGAAACCCGGTTGGGCAGTTCATGGTACATAGTATTGTGGAAAAACCAAATGTTGCAGCTTCATGGTCACAAAAGTTTTGTGGAATTTCCCGGGGTGTGCAGCCCTTCATTTGGGCCTTTTGTTTGTGGAATTCCCCGTTGTGGGCAGTCATTGTTCCCTTGTATTTTGGAATCCATGTGGGAAGCTTCAAAAGGTTTACAAAAGTTTTTGTGGAATCCGTGTGGGCAAACTTTATGGGGCACTTTGTATTTGGAATCCTAGTAGTGGGACAAAATTTTTGGTACATAGTTTGTGGAATTTCCGTGTGTGCGCCCCCATGGTCAAAAGTATTGGGAATCCGTGGGGGGAAGCTTCCGGTCACATAGTATTGTTTTTGGGGAATCCAAATGTGGCGCTTCACGGGCACTTGTTTTGTGGAATCCAGTGTGTGCTGCTTCTTTGGGAATTTTATTTTGGAAAAACAGTTGTGTGCCGTTCACTCATAGTCCACATATATATTATTGTGGAATCCAGTGTGTGCAGCTTCATGGTCACATAGTATTGTGGAATCCAGTGTGAGCAGCTTCATAGTCACATAGTAAGTGTAGGACACCAGTGTTGGTAGCTTCATAGTCACAATAGTATTGTTAAACCATTGTGAGCAGCTTCCTGTGTCCCATAGTTAAAGTGTGGAATCCATAGGTGAGGCATCTGTCAATGGTCAAAAGTATTATGGAATCCAAGAGGGCAGCTACATGTCACAAAGTTATTGTGGAATCCAGTGTTGCAGCATCATTGTTACACTAATAGATGATTGAGAATCCAGTGTGGGCAGCCTCATGGACACATAGTATTGTGGAAACCAGTGTGGGCAGACCACCTAACACAAATTATATGGAATCCAGTGTGAGCAGCTTCATGGTCACATAGTATTGTGGAATCCAGTGTGGGCAGCTTCATGGTCACATAGTATTGTGGAATCCAGTGTGGGCAGCTTCATGGTCACATAGTATTGTGGAATCCAGTGTGGGCAGCTTCATGGTCACATAGTATTGTGGAATCCAGTGTGGGCAGCCTCATAGTCACATAGTATTGTGGAATCCAGTGTGGGCAGCTTCATGGTCACATAGTATTGTGGAATCCAGTGTGAGCAGCGTCAATCATGTACACATAGTCCGTGAATCCCGTGTGATCAGCTTCATTGGTCACATAGTATAGTGGAATCCAAGTGGCAGCGTTCATGGTCACATATATTGTGGATCCAGTTGTCATCGTTCATGTTTCCCATAGTATTAGTGGAATCCAGTGGAGGCAGCCACCAATTCTCCCCTAGACAATGTGAGGTAAACCCATTTTTCCTACATCAACCTTGTCAACCAATAAAATAGTAAACCAGAGTAGGTCAGCCTCCTATACTCGATAGTATGGTGTAGGAAACCCGAGGATATCAGTCAGTCCATAGACACATATTATATATGATTCCCTTGTTTGCAGCTTCCAAATTCGACATAGTATATTTAATCCAGTGTGGGCAGCCTCATGGTCACATAGTATTGTGGAATCCAGTGTGGGCAGCCTCATAGTCACATAGTATTGTGGAATCCAGTGTGGGCAGCCTCATAGTCATAGTATTGTGGAATCCAGTGTGGGCAGCTTCATGGTCACATAGTATTGTGGAATCCAGTGTGTGCAGCCTCATAGTCACATAGTATTGTTTGAACCATGATGTGCAGCTTCAAGTGGGTCACATAGAAATGTTGAATAATCCATGATGGCAGCTTTCATGTGTCACATAGTATTGTTAGGAATGCCAGTGAGTGAGCAGCTTCACATGTCACCGATAGTAATGGTGGAAACGCCGGAGGGGTTTGGCAGGGGTCCGGTTGGGGTGTGCATGGTACACTTAGGAAATGGTATTTGAAACCATTGTGTGCAGCTTCATGTATCATCATAGAAATTGTGGAATCCAGTGTGGGCAGCCTCATAGTCACATAGTATTGTGGAATCCAGTGTGGGCAGCTACATATGACCACACAATAGTAAATTGTGTGGAAGATCCAGTTGTGTGCAGCGCACATGGTCCACATAGTATAGTGGTAATCCCCCACCCTTCCCCGCAGATCCAGTGCTGATGCTGCCGTGGTTTCTCCTTTGTTGACATGCCCTTCTTTTTTTGGACAGTCTTCATTACTCTGCTCGATTCCACGGATTTGGCTGCGGAGCTCATGTGCCATTTCCATGACATCAGAAGTGGAGAATCCCTTTAAAAGATAACATGCTGGTCACCTGCAGCCGACTCTAGAAGGGGCTTACAACTTGTGTACTGAACTCCTTCATAAGACTCTGCGTTTTGGTCCCATGCTCTCTCTAGTAACAACTGCATATGAAAGCTAAGGTGGCCATATACCATATATACTCAAGTATAAGCCGACCCGAATATAAGCCGAGGCACCTACTTTTGCTACAGAATACTGTGAAACACCTTGTTTGTGACTGTTCGATTATACTCCTATGGTTGATAAAAGCAGCAGCTACTTGTGGACGTAAAAAAAAAAAAAAAATAAAAAAAAAAAAAAAACTAATAAAAATAATAGCAAGATAGGGGTTTAATTCTCTCCCCCCCCCCCCCCCCCAAAGACAGGTAGAGGCAGTTAAATTCCCCCCAAGGGGCGGGGTTTTTGGAGGAAAGTCCCCATGGGCGGTTTAAAAAGGGGTATATTCCCCATAGGCGGTACTAGGCAGGTTACCCCCCAAGGGGAATTTTCCCCCCTAGGCAGGTATTGTCCCCCTAGGCAGGTATATGGCTCCCATAGGGTGTAGGGCCCCTAGGCGGGTTAAAAGGGGGGTGAAAAGGCCCCATAGGGCAGGTTAGGGCCCCATAGGCGGGTTTCCCCCATGGGGTGTATGGCCCCATGGCATGTATGGGCCCCAAAAGGGGCGGGTGTAGGGGCCCCATAGGCGGTTAGGGCCCCCAAAGGCGGGGTTTGGCCCCTAGGCAGGTTTGGCCCATGGGCGGGTATGGCCCATGGGCAGTTTAAAAAATAAAAAAAAAACAAGCACTTCTCTCCCTCGTGCCCGATCCGGCGCTCTCTCCCTGTTCAGGGACAGGCAGGGGGATTCATCGGTGCGCACACAGTGTGATGAATGCTCCTGTGCCGGAAAAATCCCCAACCACGGTTTCGGCCTTCCCGGGGCCCCCTACGGGAGCAGGGAGCCCTGCTTTTTGCTCTGCGGGTTTCTTTACTTTATGGCCCCGGGGGTGCTAGAGGTAAGGGATCGCGACAGCGCCCCGGGCCACGGCAACACCCGGACGCGGGGGTGACTTGGGATTCTGCTATATGCGCTCCCCAGAAGCACATTAGCGAAGTGTCCCTGCCCCCGCCCGAGCGCGCAGTACTCAAGTTTAAAAACCGAGGAGGGATTTTTTTCAACCCTTTTTTTTTGCTGAAAAACTTATACCGGTAATACGGTCCTTTTTTTTTTTTTTTTTTCATTTAGGGTTTTTTTACAGTTTTGAAAAATTTTATAAAGGGCTGGCCCCGGGGACAGATCTGTTAAATTTTTTTACTGATTTTTAATATATTTTTTTTTATTCCCTTTTAAAAATCCCCCAAATTTTTTTTTTTTTTTTACACCACAACCATACAAATTCCACCAACTCCTCTCCACACCAGCCGTGTCTTGAAGGAAAAAAGGTTTTTTTGGGGAAATTTAAAGTAAGCATTTTTTTGTGGTTTGGGGGATTAAAAAATTTAATATTTTTGTAATTTTGAGATCAAAAACCTTTGCTGTAAAAATTTTGGGCAGATAAAAAAATAAAACGGTTTTATGTAGCGTAAAGCAGGCAGTAGATTATGGCTGGCCATAGCCATTTTAATAGATTTGTATATGCTCTTTCTGGCTTTGGCTTACATTTCACTTATTCACATTTCAGGAGGAGATGACCAGTGCCTTGGCCACCATGAGGGTTGACTATGAACAGATTAAGATAAAGAAAATTGAGGATGCTTCCAACCCACTTCTCCAGAAGAGGCGAAAAAAAGACCCCCCCCATGTTGCATCATTAGCAAACGCCTGTTTCACTTGCTAGAATTTTGGTGCCACTTCCAGTCGTGTTAGTGTAATGGGTTTTTATAAGTCCCATGTAATATAGGGGAGAGGGGCAGTTTGTCTATGGGTTTTAACCCAGCAAGGAAACCCTTTTTTGGTTTTTAGTATACTCCTTTTTAGTCTGGAATTTTTTGTTTTGTTTTTGTTCTTTTATTCTTTGTTTTTAGAGAAAAATTCACTTTTAAATTTTTTATATATAAAAATAACTATTTTTAAATTTTCAAAAATTTTCGACTTTTTCAAGAAATGAAGACTTTTGGCCTTAACAAAAAGAAGTGAAAGGTGATATTTTTTTGTGCCTCTGTTAGAGGGATGTCATGCGTTTTTTATTATTTTTTTTTTTAATAAGGGAAGTGGTACTAGGGCTGTCATTAAGCAGAAGGTGTTGGGCCAAGCTGCTTAGGTCACTGTATGTATTCAGCAGCATTTTTTACTAAATGACAGCTAGATTGCATCTAGTAACACACCTTGCCTTGTGACAAAAAGGACTATTCTTCTTTTGTATCACTTTAGCTTTGTAATGAAATCTCACTCATCATTGTGTTAAGTGTGTGTAAATACAGTCAGTTTTAATATTCTAGAAAATCACTGTATGTCTTTCAAATAACGGAATTTGTATTATTGGTCTATAAATGTCTCATTTAGCTTTATTCTTTGTGTTCAGTGCCTGCATTTTCATCACATTGCCTTAAATGCAACTGTATAGAGACCTAAATGGGTCATCTGTTTCATTTTTTCATATTTATATGTTGTCAGGTAACACTCTGCAGCAACAGGGTTTACCCTTGTTGGCCTTGCTCCAGTGCCGTTCCTCATACTTTGGCACTTTTAGGCCTAAATATGGTTGTGTATGGTTGGCCAGCACAGGTGTATTCATGCATATAATCATAAGTCGTATAACTACAACTTATGAAAGAGAGAAAAAGCTGTGCCCCATGCATTCTTTGGATTTCTTCAACCACCAACGTGGCCGAACAGGTTTTGACTCCTTTATTTGCATGTGCCATCCAGCCCAGGTGCCATTTCTGATCATGATTATCAGGACATTTAATGAGGACCTCAAATTGTAAACGGATTGTTGACTATTGTAAGACTTCTTCCCCCATAAATTTTATCCGGAGAGCGTTCTGCATGAAATTGCTATAATTAAGTGTTGAATAAAGCTGATTAAGTTTTAAACGGCATTATTTTAATGAACTTGACAATAATGAAGTATCATGTGGTTTATGGTGATGAAGTTATGTTATCTGGCTGCACCATTCAACTCTGATGGGACTGTTATATCAAACTGTATTTGGGGCATAAATGAAGGGGAAATATAGGTAAGCTATGTTTTATTTTTGTATTTCCATCTCTGCTCTTGTGTTTTCTGCAAAGCAAACTTATTTTCCTGCTCTGCTCTTTGTACTCTGTTTTATTTTTGTCTTTTTCCTTATTCTCTCAAAAGCAATATCCTTTTTGAAATTGTTGTAAAAATATAATTTTGTATGATCAAATTGTTTTACTAAACAATTTTAATATTTGGAAAACTTGACTATGGTGTTTTTGTTTGAATGTGTTACACAGAACAGTTGAAAAAAGACATGTGTCCATCAAGTTCAACCAAGGGTGGGTAAAATGTGGTTGAAGGGAGGGAGACAAGGATTTTAAGCCCAGCCTCCCCACTAGTTAATGTCCTGAAACCCACAAGGCAAGAAACAATCTGCTCCAGTGGAGACCCCATCTCTGACCACAGAACCCTCACCAGCCAGGATCCAGAATTTTACATGGCTATGTACGAATTAATATTCTTTAGTTTCATGTAGTTATCTAAACCTTTCTTGAAAACTCCCAACTGTTCCTGCTGTGACCAGCTCCTCAGGCTGGCTATTCCACAGATTCACAGTTCTTACAGTGAAGAATGCTTTTCTCCTCTGGAAATTCAATCCTTTTTTTCTCTAGCCAAAGGGAATATCCCCTTGTCTTTTGAGGGGGCTTTACGTGAAATAATTTTTCTCCATACTTTTTCTAGGGACCATTTATATATTTATATAAATGAATCATGTCCCCCCGAAGCCATTTTTTCTCAAGACTAAATAGGTTCAATTCTACTAACCTCTCCTTATAACGAAGATGCTCCATTTCCCTTATAAGTTTGGTGTTGATTTAGATGTATGGGACTTTTTATTTTCTTTTTTAAATGTGAATATTTCTTGTAGTACCGCAGGTTTACTATTTTAACTAAAGTGCAAACCTATATTACAGTGCTGCAGACTGACATCAGTCTCTTCTCCCAGTTAATAATCTAAATGCCGTTTCGGTATGTTTTCTGGAATGTTGAAGAAAACTAAAGTACTTTAGGGTATACCCATGAAAACATGGTGTAAAACTAAAAAATCTCTTAACCATATTGCCATTGATTGGAGCTGATCCAGGACCCCATTGGTATGGTGAATGGTGGACCCTGTGTTACCTACTCATAGGTGTCACTTTTTAGTGTAAGGCTATGTTCACATGGCTTATTTTGGGATGCATTTCGCCACGTATTGAGAGCTTACTGCACTCTAATACGGGCGACATGTGCCCCAATCATTACGGTAATCCACAGTTCTCATAGAGAACTATGGATTACGTCTCCTCTCCCGCGTAAAACAATACGATCATATTGTAGGCGCAGGCAGATAATTGACATGTCATTTATTCTACAGCTTATGGGGCCCGGTGGGCTTCCAACTCGCCCGCACCGATCGGTGTGAGCTCCCGAACACCCGGCGTAATTGCGGGGTATACTGCACGCCCTGCAATTAGCTGTGTGAACATGCCCTAATTCTGCTTGTGATGGTAATGAGATGACTGCTGAATATTCTCTCAAGAACAGAAAGTGTTAACCTATTATCAGACTCAGTGGCCAATATAAAAACTGCTAGATGTTAGGATTTTTTAAAACTAGTAATATAGAAACTTAAAAGTTAAACAATAGATCATGTTCTTATGATATTTATTTTAAATTAAAGGTGTTGTGTGTTTCCCATTAGTGATGATCATTTCCACATACCTTATATCTTTGACCCTTCAGGACAGATATGCAAACTTGGGCTTGCTGTGGATTTACAGAGGAACATTTCTGAATAAATTTTGGTGGAGGAAACCTTACAAGTCATCTTACACTAGAAAAGGTTCACTGTAAGAATTCTTTGCTTTCTCTCACAACTAGCATAGGGTAGTTTACTAGGGAGTTCTAACAAGCTCTCTTGAGCATCGTAACACCTGGTAGAAAATCTGTGGTTTCCCTCCTAACTTAGTGTACTCTTGCCATTTAGCAGATGTTAAAGCTAATGCTGCATCCCTTTTACACAATTTGGCTTATTTGTAGTTTTAAAGGGATATTCTCATTTCAGACATTTGCGACATACTGAAATGTCATTAATGTCTGATATGTGTGGATCCCACCTCTGGGACCCTCACCTGATTTGAGAATACACCTTTGAACTTCTTTGTGCAGAATGTAGAGATGACTGCATCCAACTTTCTGTTCCCATCTCCAAACCCTAAAATTAGGAGGTAAGAATAACCCTTCAAATTAAGGTTTTATGGTTGTATTGCCATAGCCTACACAGTCTCTCAAACTGTGCTGAAAGTACCTGTGTCACTATGTGTTACATTAAGGGTGACAGAAAATTGTTCAGTGTAAAGCAGAGCTCGTGGGGTGATTTCTGGGTGTAATGGAGGCTAGTTATTTGATTTTTAATAATTTTCTATTCTTACCAAAATCCTCTGCCACATCTTACTGTTCTAAAATTCTCAAACCCAATAACTCCATTAGTGATCTCATCAGAAGCAGTATAAGCCATAAATATTTATTTTGCTTATTTTTACCAGTGGTAGGTTAATGTTTCAGTGTTGCAATGTTATAGGGCGGGCACAGGGGTAACCAGTGCCTCTACCATCCTTTTCCTTGTTTAGACAGGTTTTTCAGATTTATGTTTCATAGAACAAGAAGTAGCAGTACACTGGGTGATCTTGTCATCATGTAGGCAACAGCTAATTTTTATCTCCTTTCTATGTAGGCTGGTGACAGATATGCACAGCCGTCTTTCCTTAACAAGGCTGCCAGGGTCATCAGATAAGGTTTAAGTCCCAAAGGTATGATGGGGCCCCTGCCAAATGTTTTGCCTGTAGACTACCACCAACCTTAGAGGGCCTATCACCTCCAGAGAAACCTCATAATGTAACAGGAGACTAAAATGCAAACAATTTCTTAAATATGCTTCATTAGGAAAATCAAAGAATTTCACATGTAATTCAGCAAAAAAAGCGCTGGCCCTTTCAGACGGCTCTGAAGTTGGACCAAGTGGGCACATGACAGCTTGATGGATCACTATGTTGACAGTTGTGTCAAAGTAACAGTTTCTGAGCTGGGAGAGTCCACTGTGAAAGGGGGAACCAGGAAGTCTACATCAGGTGCACACTGATCAACTCTGGGCTGCTATTTGTGTGGATGTTCTTACACTAGCAGCAGTGGAATATAGATGATTGTAAGCCCTGTCACACTGTGTCCTCAGTGTGTTGTGCCTGCTGCACTGTATATGCAGCGAGAGACTCAGATCACCCTGTACAAGCAGCTATGTCCTCAGCTCCTCCTGCACACTGGGTATTTCTCAACAGAAAGAATCCCTTCTACATAATGAGCTCTGCTAAGAAAAATAAACTAAAATCTGTCCCCCTGTAATACTGAGGTGAGCCCTCTGATTTGCTAATGACATGCATTGGAAAAAAAAGTCTTGGGGTGCGTCCCCACGGTACAGGACAAATACCGGTCAGTTTATCCAACCGGTATTTGTCCGTTTTTTGTGCCGTGCACATGGCCGCGGGAGGACAGCTTTATTCGGTGATGAGCGGAGAAAAGCCCTTTCATTAGTGCTTCATATATTAAGTAGAAACCCATGTACCAGTCATCGGCTTAGGAAACATTTATTTATCTTCAAACAACAGCGTGAATAATGCATCTTCGTTGTATCCAATAGTATAAAAATCGCATGATAGCCAAAAACAGGTAAATACCTTACAATTTCATCCCATAATTGGGTAGCAGAGGAGTGGCACGGACAACAGATAACCGCACGAACGCTGCAATGTTTAGAGGATCTCTGCCCTCTTTGTCAAGCATGTGCTACCATGCCATGTGCTACCATCTGAAAGACTTTAACCCTTTACAAACACCAATGGTTAAATATACGTCAATGCACACATTTATAAAAACACCTTAAAATTTGCTTATTCATTGAAACCCTTAGGAGATTTAGAATCTAAGGTAATGATACAGAACCGCTCTCTCCTTAATCACCTACGTTTAATTTCTTGAACGCTGCTACCATTAATTTTTCCTGTACACACCACTTTAAATCTAATACATTGTCTAAATTCATACCAATGTCTGGCTACAGAGTTTTCTCCACATTTATCTGTACAATTACTGTCTTTTTCTGTCTGACCATCTTGTTTCTGTTTATACATCTTAATGGCAGATTTATGTTCATTTAGACGAAGTTTTACATTTCTGCTGGTCTGACCTACGTAAACACGCCCGCAAGGGCACTTCAATAAATAAACTACATTTTTCGATGCACATGTATAAAATTATTTGAAACATATTTGGTGACCTTTAGCTGGATGACTAACACTAGGACCTTTAATGATTGAGCAGGACTTTTCTTTACTTTTTCAGAAGTATTCAGCAACATAAGACAGATCCCCCACTGTCTAATTTGAAACAGCTTCTATTTGTATGTTGCTAAAAAGAAATAGATAAAAATAACATCTTGCATTATGATAGTCAACATGCACCGGCAGTAATTAAGGCCATACCTAAAGGACAATTCTTAAGAGCTAGGCGAGTATGCTCCTCGAACGAAGAATTTGTAAGAAATAAAAAAAGAAATGGTTAAATAAATCTAGGATAAGTTTCTTCTCTACATATGATAGCTATGCGAGATTAGTGAAAAAAAACAATTATGAAACACGGGAAATTATTGCAAAATGACGCACAATATGGGCATTTATTTCGTGAATGTCCAAAATTTATATATAAAAAAGGAAAATCTATCCGTAATTATATTATACATTCTGATCTTAACAAACAACGTATTAGGCAAGAAATATTATGCACACAAAAAAGGGCACTTTTCCGTGCCTTTCCTGTCAAAACTGCACCAGTATAATACGAGGTGAAAACATCACTCACCCGATGAAAGGCTATACCATCCCGATTAAAGGATACTTCACGTGTGACACATGTAATGTTGTGTACATGTTGAAGTGCCCATGTGGTTCTGTATTGTGTATATATAGGGCAAACTACTAGAATGATTCGAATAAGACTTAAAGGGGTTGTCTCGCTGAAATGATTGGGTTTTAATTAAAAGATCTTTAAAAAACAAGCAGCTTTGCAATATATGTTCATTACAAATGTCCTACTGATTTTGATTTATCCCCGTTAGTAGTAGTGCATCAGCTACTGAAATCTCTATAGCAGCCGACCTGTTGATCTTTATCTCACTGGCTGTCAGTGCTGGTGACTCATCACCTTCTGAATACAGGTGGGAGCACAGAGCCCCTCCTGCACAGTATGCTTCTGTAGGGAAGGGAGGGGGAGGGCCCTGGCTTCTGTGTCTGTGTCGATGGATTACCCGTGGGTGTGCCTGCTTCCGCCTGCTCTCTACACAAGTTGAGGAGAGCACAGCTGAGGCTGATCTGTGGTCAGTAGATGTGACAGCAGTGAAGTGTGTTACTATAATTATGATGTGTCTGTGGAGCTCTGACTATAATAATAGAACAGATCAGGGGAGCATGTGAACGGTTCATGCTCTGCTGTACTAGTGACGCATTGTGATTATAGTAACACTTCACAGCTGCCCTGTGTCTGTTCTGACATGGTTTGTTTGTTGTTTCTTGAGATGGAGATTTGTATGCAAAGCAAGGGGTATAGGAACACTTACATCCCCCCTGCTCTGCTATTAGCATACACAGCTTCACAGACCTCTCCACACTCATAGATGAGCCCACTGCTGTCTCCCGACTCTGTGTAGAGGAGCAGCAAGTGCCTGCAGCAGACCTAGGCAGGAACACACACAGGGTTAACCATGGCAGCAAACCCCCTCGTCCTCCTCCTGCTGTATAGAAGTTATGGAGGAGAGCTTTCTGTGTGCAGAGGGGAGGGGGGAAGAGGGAGGAGAAGAGGCAGACAAGAAACGCCCCTAAATTCAAAAATTGTTTGCTGCCAGAAGCATTGAAGTAGGCTGAAAGCTTGTAATGAGACAACTCCTTTAACGAACATTGGTCTCAAATAAGGTTGTTTAAATCAAAAATGGAATCCCAAAACAAAGAGCGCAACATAGAAGATAGTAGTCATAAGGAAAAAAAGAAATGTGGCGAAACCTCAGTCGCTAGGCATTTTGCTAAATATAGACACAATGTCAGCGAACTTAAATGGTGTGTGCTTGAGAAGGTGGAGGGCAGTGATCAGACAACAATCGCTAAGCGATTGCTACAACGAGAGGTTTATTGGATCACAAAAATGGAAGACCTGACACCTAGAGGCTTAAATGAAGAATGCCGCTGGAATGCATTCCTTTGACCAGAGATGGTGCTACGAGTATTGAATGTGTTTCTGTTTACATTGTAACTATTTTAGAATACATGTAGATAAGTTTAAGAGTTTATAATTTTGTGAATTTAAAAAATAATGTAGAGATTTTTAAAATGAACAATTGTAATGGATATAGGTAACTAATGAGATGACGTATAAAAGGAAGGGGAGGTACATTGTTACTCACACGCTTGACAAAGAGGGTTCAGTGTAAATCCCTCAACGCCGTGGGCTGAGCACCATCTCTGATTAGTATACATATCTACTGCTATTATGTCTGTGCTGACTAAAATGGACTATAAGTTGTCTGTATATTGAAAAGGACTCGTAAATGCTGCTATAAGAGTAATATCTGTTCTAACATTGAACGAAAGTATATATATATATATTGCAAACGTGGCTTACAAGATAAATGAAAAGTATTGATATCTAAACTGCACAGTTTGTCACAAAATAGTGATGATGGAAATTTTAATACAAAATGAAGTTTAAAAATGTATTGACTATGTGTCTCATTTTTAGCAACATACAAATAGAAGTTGCATTAGTCATGGCCAAAAGTTTTGAGAATGATACAAATGTTAATTTTTACAAAGTCTACTGCATCAGGTTTTATAATGGCAATTTGCATATACTCCAGAATGTTCTAAAGAGTGATCAGCTTAACAGCAATTAATTGCAAAGTCAATAGTTGCCTAGAAAATGAACTTTTTCCCCCAAAACACATTTCAACTTCATTGCAGGCCTGCCTTAAAAGGACCAGCTAACATCGTTTCAGTGATTGCTCCATTAACACAGGTGTGGTGTTGATGAGGACAGGGCTGGAGATCAATCTGTCATGATTAAGTAAGAGTTCACACCACTGGACACTTTAAGAGGAGGCTGGTGTTTTGGCATCATTGTTTTCTCTTCTGTTAACCATGGTTATCTCTAATGAAAACACGTGCAGTCATCATTGCAATGCACAAACTGCCTAACAGGGAAGAGTATCGCAGCTAGAAAGATTGCACCTCAGTCAACAATCTATCGCATCATCAAGGAATTCAAGGAGAGAGGTTCCATTGTTGCCAAAAAGGCTCCAGGCGCGCCCAAGAATGACCACAAGCGCCAGGACCGTCTCTTAAAAAGTGTTTCAGCTTCGGAATCGGGCTACCAGCAGTGCAGAGCTTGCTCAGGAATGGCAGCAGGCAGGTGTGAGTGCATCTGCACGCACTGTGAGGCGGAGACTCATGGAGCAAGGCCTGGTGTCAAAGAGGGCAGCAAAGAAGCCACTTCTCTCCAGAAAAAACATCGGGGACAGACTGATATTCTGCCAAAGGTACAGGGAGTGGACTGCTGAGGACTGGGATAAAGTCATTTTCTCTGATGAATCCCCTTTCTGAATGTTTGGAACATCTGGAAAATAGCTTGTTCGGAGAAGACAAGGTGAGCGATACCACCAATCTTGTCTCATGCCAACTGTAAAGCATCCAGAAACCATTCATGTGTGGGGTTGCTTCTCAGCCAAAGGAATCGGCTCTCTAACAGTCTTGCCTAAAAACACATCCATGAATAAAGAATGGTACAAAATGCAAGCATTGATTGTGCAAGAATGGACTGCTATCAGTCAGGATTTGGTCCAGAAGTTTATTGAGCGTATGCCAGGGAGAATTGCAGAGGTCCTGAAGAAGAAGGGTCAACACTGCAAATATTGACTTGCTGCATTAACTCATTCTAACTGTCAATAAAAGCTTTTGTTAATCATAATATGATTGAACTTGTATTTCTGTATGTGATAAAAACATCTGACAAACGCACATAAAAACCAGAGGGCAACAGATCATGTGAAAGTAGAATATTTGTGTCATTCTCAAAGCTTTTGGCCATGACTGTACAATGTAGGCATCTTAAACATGGGAATGTACCTTTTTTTCTGAGTTTGTAACAAAGGCCCAAAGTTTCTGGAGTTCTGCTCTTGATCCACTCGCGGTCTATGTTGATAGTTTTTTGCAAAAGCAAGTTAGCCGAAACACTAATGGTTTGAAAGACACGGAACAGTTTTTGCGTCAGATCCAACATATTGACCCGGTTCAGGTTCGCTTCCTGTGTACCCTGGATATTAAATCTCTGTATACAAGCATTCCAGTTAAAGAAGGCGTAGAGATAGTCAGACAAGCTTTAAATGAGGATAGTACCTTAGATAATGCTACGATTATGTTTATTATCACTCTTTTGGAGATAGTTTTATCTCAAAATGTTTTCAGATTTGGTACACATTTCTACTTGCAGCGACAGGGGACCTCGATGGGGTCCCCTGTCGCTCCGAGTTTTGTTAATCTTTATATGATAAATTTTGAAAAACAACGTGTGTTCAATTCTAGATTTCAATGCCATATTGTGGAATGGATGCGTTATGTGGACGATATTGTCCTATTTTGGAATGGTTCACAGGAAAACTTAGATGAATTTTTTCAATATCAACAGGAACTACTGCTTCAGTTAACTATGGAAAAACATCAAGAAACAATAAGATATTTAGATGTAGAAGTGCATAAGAAAGATGGTAAATTTGTAACTACTCTATATGCTAAACAAGTCGATCGTAATAATGTCTTGCATAGAGCAAGTTTTCATGTCTTGCATAGAGCAAGTTTTCATGCCCCACAGACCTTCAAAGGTATACCGAAAAGTCAGTTCATTCGTGCTAGTCGTATATGCTCTTCTGATGAGCTATACTTACGTGCAATGAAAAATTTGATATCCAAGTTTACCAGAAGAGGGTATGATCAGTTGGAACTTGAAAAAGTAGGAAGAGAGGTATTAAATCTGAATAGGGACGATCTTTTGAAAATTAAATTCAAAAAACCTAAGGAGGATCGGGTTCAATTTATTAGTAAGTATGATCGCCATTCTCGGCTAATTAAAAAAGCTATTTTAAAAAACTGGAGAATTTTACAGAGCGATGAAAAACTCCGTCCCTTATTAACACAAACACCAAGATTTATTTTTCGACGTGGTAAAACATTAGGAGAAGAGTTAATGTCATCTGATTTAAAACCAGTAAAATCAGTTAGACAAAGTTTGTTACAAACTCAGAAAAAAGGTACATTCCCATGTTAAGGATTACTACATTTAATGCAATCATTAAAGGTCCTAGTGATAGTCATCCAACTAAAGGTCACCAAATATGTTTCAAAGAGTTTTATACATGTGCATTGAAAAATGTAGTTTTAATTTATTGAAGTGCTCTTGCGGGCGTGTTTACGTAGGTCAGACCAGTAGAAATGTGAAACTTCGGCTAAATGAACATAAATCTGCCATTAAGATGTATAAACAGAAATGAGAGGGTCAGACAGAAAAAGACACTTATTGTACAGATAAATTTGGAGAAAACTCTGTAGCTAGACATTGGTATGAATTTAGACATAATGTATCAGATTTAAAGTGGTGTGTACTGGAAAAAGTTAATGGTCGCAGCGTTCAAGAAATTAAACGTAGGTTATTAAGGAGAGAACTGTTCTGGATCATTACCTTAGATTCTTACTCTCCTAAGTGTCTCAATGAATAAGCGAATTTTAAGGTGTTTTTATAAATGTGTGCATTGACATATATTTAACCAATGGTGTTTGTAAAGGGTTAAAGTCTTTCAGGTATATAAAGAAAGCGGAAATATGGTAGCACATACTTGACAAAGAGGGCAGAGATCCTCGAAACGTCGCAGCGTTTGTGCGGTTATCGGTTGTCCGTGCCACTCCTCTGCTAACCAATTGTGGGATGAAAATGTAAGGTATATACCTGTTTTTTGCTATCATGCGATCTTTATACTATTGGATACAATGAAGATGCGTTATTCACGCTATGTTGTTTGAAGATAAATAAATGTTTCCTAAGTCGATGACTGGTACATGGGTTTCTTCTTAATATATGAAGCACTAATGAAAGGAATGGGAGTGAGGAAGTCCCAGTTTTAACCCACAGCATGTATTGCATTGTTCGTTAAAGTTTGAGCGGAGATCAAATTTAACGGAGAAAAGCCCTTCCCATTCACTTGTTCATATTCTGTCCGAAAACCGGACGGAAGAATGAACAAGTACAACATTTTTTGAACCGCCGGGCGGCCCGTGTAAAAGTTTGTGACCGGTTTTTCAGACGCTTTGCAAAACCGCAAACCGTCTGAAAAACCGGCCGCCAACAGGTTCCATGGGGACATGGGCTTATAGTTTCATCTACTACTATATTGTGTGTGTGTGTGTGTGTGTGTGTGTGTGTGTGTGTGTGTGTGTGTGTGTGTTTGTAAAGTTGATCGTTACTCTTTAAAGGAGTTTTTTCACCGCATTGATTAGCTTAGAGTACCTATCACCAACACACAATTTGTAGTACATGAAATTATAAGACTTTTCTCAAATACATTTCATTAGCAAATCAATCATATGATTTCCCTCCGTATTATAGGGAAACAGGTTTTGCTTTCACTTTGTCAGATACAGCTCACAAAATCTGGTAAGATTCCTTCTGTAGCAGCTATCAACTGTGCTGGGGAAGCTGAGGACATAGCTGCTTGTACAGGGTTAATCTGAGTCTCACTGTACATACCCTGCAGCAGGCACAGCACACTGAGTACATATGTCTGATGGGATTTACCTGTTGCTTCCAGCCTCCTCCTCCATAGCACATAGGCAGTCATATTACACTGCATAAAGCTTCCCAGTGTACAATTGGTAGAGATTTACAGGCTGCCTCCTGCACAGTGGACTCCCTTAGTGAAGAGGCAGGAAGTTCCACAGAGCTGTCAACTATAGTTATCCACCTTTCTGTCAGGACTTGGCTTGACTTCAGTCATGTCTTAAAGTGCCAGCGCCTTTTACCTCTTTAACCCCTTACCGCCAGAGCCAGTTTTGGCCTCTCTGCCAGAGCCCTATTTTTTAAATCTGGCATGTCACTTTATGTGAGAATAACTTTTTGACACTTTAACCTATCCATGTGATTCAGGGATTGTTTTCTCGTGACACATTGTGCTTTGAGATAGTAAGACATTTTGGTCTAAAAAATGCCTGTTTATTTTTGAAAAATATCAAGGTATCTTGAAAAATGTACAAATTTTAAAATTAAAAAATTTCTGTAAGACAGATGGTTATTCCACTCAAAATAGTTTAGAACTAGCATCTGCCATATGTCTACTGTAGGTTGGCATAATTTTTTTGTCTTTTTTTTTTTACGACATTAAGGGGCTTAGAAATTTAGTAGTAATTTTAAAATTTTCAAGAAAATTTGCAATATACATTTTTTAGGGACCAGTCCAGTTCTAACATGACTGATTGGCCTGTATGTTAGATACTCCCATAAAGGACTTCATCTAAGAAACTACACCCCTTAAAATATTCAAAACAGCATTTAGGAAGTTTATTAACCCATTAGGTATTTCACAGGAATTAAAGCAAAGTGGAGGTGAAATTTCAAAAGTTCACTTTTTTTGCAGATTTTCAATATTCATTATTCACAAGAATACGGTAAATGTGATCATAGAAATGCAACTTATTATTGATTCCCCAGATTCTGCTGTGTTCAGAGATATCCCATATGTTGCTCTAGTGCGCTATTTGGCTCAACCCCAAACCTCAGAATAGGAGGAGCACCTACTGGACTCGGGTCTCATTTTCATTACGATTTTATTTAGGCGCCATTTCAGGTCTGCAGACCCCCTAAGGTGCTAAAACTTAATAAACACCCCTAAAAAAAAAAACACCCCTTAAGGAATATATCCAGAGGTGTAGTGAGTATATCAGCCCCACAAGTCTTTCACACATTTTGTTAGCGTTAGGCTGTGAAAATTAAAAAAATATTTTTTTCCAACAATTTGCAATTTTAGCTGAAAATGTTTAATTTTTTACAAGAAATCCTGGTAAAAAAGCACCCAAAATTCCAAGTTCGGCAATACCCTACATATGGGTGAAAATTGCTGTTTGGGCGCATGGCAGGGCGTATAAGGGAGGGAGTGTAATTTGGCTTTTGGAACACAGATTTTGGTGAGGTCATGTCGCATTTGCAGAGCCCCCAAAGTACCAGAATAGTTTACCTTCCTGAAGTTGTCCCATTTTGGATTCAACACCCCTCATGGATCTAATATAGGGGTGTACTGTGCATTTTGGGTGCACAGGTGTTCCATAGTTTTTTTTAGCATTGGGCCATGAAAATGGGCGGGGGAGAAACGCAGTTCTGCCATTGCTTTTTGGGCTTCAATGTTACAGCATTCGCCGTGTAATGTAGATGACATGATAACTTTACTATGAGGTCGGTAAAATTGCAAGGATATAAAATTTATATAGTTTTTTATGTTTTATTACTTTTATGCAATATAAATAGGTCTATAAAAAATTGCGTTATGTTGTCCTATTCTGATAGCCATAACTTTTTAATTTTTCTGTATACGTTGCTAATTATGGGCTTGTTTTTTGCGAGATGAGTTGATGTTTTTATTAGTACCATTATGGGGGGCATTATGATGCTTTGATCACTTTTTATTAAGGTTTATGTGAGGCATTTTGAACAAAATACAGCATTCCTGGTAGTGTTTCTTTTTATTTTTTGCAGCGGTCACTGTGCGGTATAAATGACATGCTAGTTTTACTCAGCAGGTCGATATGATTACAGTGATACCCAATTTGTATATTTTTTTTTACTGCTTTTACACAATAAAAACACTTTTATTCAAAAAGGAAAACACGTTTTTGCATCGCCATAGTCTGAGAGCCATAACTTTTTTATTTTTCGGTGTATGGAGCTGTGTAGGGGCTTGTTTTTTGCGGGATGAGTTAATATTTTTACTGGTATCTTTTGGGGGACCAGACTTTTTGATCAGTTTTAAATCCGTTTTTTGAAAGGAAGGGTGAAGAAAATACTGCAATCCTAGTAGTGTTTTTATACTTTTTACAGCACTCACCGTACAGTATCAATGGCCAGTTAGCTTTACTCTCTGGGTCGATCCGATTACGGCGATACCCAATTTATATTTTTTTTATTTTTAAGAAATTTAAAAAAAAAAAAAAAAGGTTTTATTGTGTAAAACAATATTTATGCATCGCTGTCTTTTGAGAGCCATAACTTTTTTATTTTTCCGTATACAGAACTGTGTAAGGACGTTTTTTTTGCGGGATGAAATTACGTTTTAATTGGTACAACTTTGGCGTTTATATGAGTTTTTGATCGCTTTTTATTCCATTTTGTGTGCTGCAGGATGAACAAAAATCACAATTCTGTGAATTTATTTTTTTACGGGGTTCACAGGTTAATTAACATGACAGATTTATAAGATGGGTCGTTACGCATGCGGCGATACCAAATATCGGTACTTTCTTTCTGATCTTTTTTTGGGCGATTGGCGTTTGTAAAGGGGAAGAGGGCAGTGTACGTGTTTTTTATTTTATTTTTTGTTCGTGTTTTACTTTTTTTTTACTTTTTCACATTTTTTCACTTTTCCCCAGACGGGATTTGTAACAGCAATCATCAGATTGCTGTTACAATGGTAGGCAAGTACACAGTATTGCTGCTGTGTATTTGTCGCCATGGTAACTGCCAATCACCATGCCAACCATGCATTGTGGGCATGGTGAAGTCACCAGACCACCCGGATGCTTTCAGAAAGCATCCGTGGAGTCGGGTAAGAAGATCAGTAGCGGCGCAGAACGCCATTACTGTGCCAATCGTAGGCAGGAGCTCACTCCTGCCTGACTGCAGCTTCATTATAGCGACCATGACAGGTCGCGATTATGAAGCGTTAATCACTCACGGTCAGAGCTCACTCCGGCTGCGGGTGATGCGGCATGAGGCCAGCGGTAATTTACCGCTGGTCCCATGTTGCGATCGTGCGGAGCTCGCCTGTAAGCTCGCACGATCGACAGGACGTTTGCATAGGTCCATTTGCGGGAACGCACTTCCCGCTATGACGTATGCATACGTCCAATGTCGGGAAGGGGTTAAAAAAAAAAAGTTTAATTTCCATAATTAAACATAATTGAAAAAGTCTTGTTTTAGTTTTCTATTACTTCATAAGGTTTTCTGAAGATGATGGGTCCTGTTTAAAACAGGCAATGTTTCCCTTGTCAGCGTTCAAGGGTACATTCTGCTGTGTGAGATGTGTGCATATTGCCTATTCCGAAGCCCAGATCCTGTATCTAACTGAGTAAATTGCAAGACTGAGAAGCATTGCTGACCTGGAAAGGAGTCTGGTGGTTACTGAGAAAGCACTCGCTGGGGTAGAAGCAGGGGAGGATGGCAACATGGAGGTGCAGGGAAATGAGGAGGCTAGTTGAGTGACAATCAGAAAGAAGGGTAGAGTATGAGAAGGCTAGTTCTGATCTGACATACCCCAACAAATTTGCCAGATTGGTGGATGAGGGGGATGTCTGTTCAGGAAAAGCATTGCTGCAACACGACCCTTTCTACTCCATTAAGATGGGAAATAGTAGGACCGAGCAGGCTAGACAGGTGCTGGTAGTTGGGGACTCAATTATTAGGGTCACAGACATGAAAGCCTGTCACAATGTTGTCTTCCTGGGGCCCAAGTTCGACATATTGCGGATCGGGTTGAAAGATTGCTGGGTGGGCCTGATGAGAATCCAGCTGTCATGGTGCACATTGGCACCAATGACAAAGTTAAAGGTAGATTGAGTGTCCTCAAAAATTACTTCAGTGACTCAGACCAAAAGCTTATAACAGGGGGTTGCTCTGTGTCCTCTTCCCCAGTAGATGGTGCAGAACACAGAAGGTGTGGCTGGCAATGGAATCTATCAGAGAGTTGGCAGTTGGAGAGCCGGAATGACAGGAAGAGGAAAAGGGAGGCGCACTACTGAGCCACCAACCCAAGTTTAGTGGGGACAATGTTTATAGGACCACATTAAGCTGCAATGACAGCTGCAGTCTGTTGAGGTATGTCTTTACCAGCTTTGTACATCTAGAGGCTGGAATTTTTGCTTGTTCTCCTTTGCAAAATAGCTGTAGCTCATCAGATTGGTTGGTGAATGTTTGTGAAGAGCAATTTTCAGGTTCTGCCACAGATTCTCAATGGGATTTTTGTCTGGTCTGTGACTGGGCCATTTTTACGCCATTCCATGTTAGCTTTGGCTGTATGTTTAGGGTCATTAGCATGGCTGGAAGATGAACATATGCTCCAGTCTCAAGTCTTTTGCAGCCCCTTAAAGGTTTTCCTCCAGGATTACAATTTATTTAGTTCCATCCACTTCTCATCAACTCTGACCAGCTACCCAGTCCCTGCTGAAACCAAGCATCCCCCCAGCATGATGCTGCCACCTGCTTCACGGTGGGTATGGTATGGTCAGGGTGATGTGCAGTGTCGGCTTATATCCAATCATAGTGTTTGGCAATTAGGCCAGAAAGTTACATTTTGGTCCCATCTGACCAGAGCACCTTGTTCCACAATCTTGCTGTGTCCCCTATATCAGGGGTCCCCAACTCCAGTCCTCAAGGCCCACCAACAGGTTATGTTTTATGGCTTTCCTTAGCATTACACAGGTGATATAATTATGGTCAGTGCATTCTGCACAGGTGATTTAATTATTGTCAGTGCATTCTGTGGGATATCCTGAAACATGACCTGTTGGTGGGGCGTGAGGACTGGAGTTGGGGAGCCCTGCCCTATATAGATTTTTACAAACTGCACACGACTTAATATGGCTTGCTTTCAAAGAAGGCCGCCTTCTTGCCACTCTTCGATAAAGCCCAGATTTGTGAAGTAAGCTACTAATAGCTGTCCTGTGGACATATTCCCCACCTGAGCTGTGAATCTCGGCAGCTCCTCCAGAGTGACCTATTGGCTGTTTCTCTAATTAGTGCTCTCCTTGCCTGGGCTGTTAGTTTAGATGGATGACCATGTCTTGGTCAGTTAGCAATTGTGCAATACTTCTTCCATTTTTTTGGATGACTGAACAGCGCTCTGTGAAATGTTCAGATTTTTTTTTTTTTTTTTTTTTTTTAAATCTAACCCTGCAATATGTTTTGCCAAAATTTTATCCCATGGCTGTCTGGTGTGTTCCTTGGTTTTCATGGTGCTGTTTGTTCACTAATGATTCTAACAAATCTCTGAGGCCTTTGCAAAGCAGCTGTAGTTATACTGAGAATAAATTTACATACATATGTACTCTATTTACTAATTATTTAGGAGTACAGGAGGGTTGAATGCATATGCACGCCACACTTTTCAGTCTTTTAATTTGCAAAATTGTGCAAATTAAAAATTGTGGAAAGGCACGTATAATTTTCTTTACACTTCATAAATACTTTCTGCTTTGTGATGCTCTATCACATAAAATATCAATACAATACATTTGTTTGAGGCTGTAACGTTTAAAAATGAGGAACTGTTCAAGGGCTATGAATACTTTTTCAACCCACTGTATGTACCACTCTAAACAGAGCTAAAAAAAAGGAAAAGGGTTAAAAATGCCTTTTCGGACAGAAAAAGACTAGTATTGAGTTACATAACTCATGTACGTAAATTGACATAATGCATGTCGCTGTTTAATATTGAATAAGATAATTGTGTCGTACTGCCATAAATATTCATAATAGACCCTTTACACCACTAGATGGCGCCAGAGTTTAGCTAATGTACAACCCAGCTGCTTAGAGCAATCGGGAATTTTTACTAATTGAAAGACTGATTCAAAGAACAGAAAGATGTAGTAGGATAATGTGTAAAAAAAATCCCCCCCAAACAGCAAGGCTATGGCCACACGACAGTGGAAAAAATACAGGTCGGATTCTGAATAAGAAAAATGTTATTGTCTTTTCAGTGGTTTTGGAGGACGGTTCTGTCCGCAGATTCGTCCATCATTGAAAACTGGGTGGAAGAATGTGCATGTTCCAAGTTTTTTCGGAACGCCAGCGGTTTGGAAGTCCAACCAGTAGAAAACCGTGCAGTGTGTACAACTGGGCAGATTTTCTATTAAAGTCAAAGGGGATGGTTGAGAGTTAGTTTTCTTTTTTTTTTTAAACATATGTTTATTAGGTTTCATGATTAGATAACAGCCATCAGTTTTGTAGTACCGTTATGTCAAAAAGGTAATACAGCAGACATTCGCCAATAGGAACATAGTTGTCTAAGTACACCAAAGAAATATTCAATACAGAATAACTGATCTGTGGAGAGAAGTTCCGATACTTAAGCAAGTATGGTGCACGATACCACGATTTCGGATATCGCTAAGGTCTAATCAAGAAACCAATTTTTTCTATTATTATTAAACAAAAATACAGAAACAAAGACCAAAGCAAGAACCAACAATCACTCCAACAAACAGGAATAGGAGGGTGGGGAGCAATCTCTCCACTGGGTCAGGGCCACTCTTGAGTCTGATCAGGACTCAGTGTCCTGATGCCGAAATAAACAAATCCAGAAGGCCATTTGTGCCAATCTTAGAAGGATGTGAGAATGAGTCTGTAGTAGGGAGAAGAAGAGCAAGAGCTAAGATGGATTCACAGGAAGTTGGAGGCAACCCAGAGAATCAGTCAGCAGCCCTTCAAGATACCATTTGGAAAACCTAATCGGAAAAACCAATGCCCGTATTTCGTCAATAGGAGAGTTGGTTTTCAAACCCTTGTCGTGTGGACTTGCCCTAATAGTAATAAATCTTAGTAGCATTTTATCCACTCTGTTTTGAGTAGAGACCAATTCCAGCACAGCACTCAGTCAGATGTAATGTTTTATTAAGGATACATTGCTATTTAAAGTCTTATGTTTTAAACTCATTTCTGACATCTGATGCACGTTTACGCCAAGATGTCAGGCCAAGAGCACTGAGCAAGTTCAGAAGCTAAGCTCGCTCCATGTACAGTTGTGTGCTGGCTATTGATTACAGCTAACACCCACCACCAGTGTAAGGGCTGAAAATAATTTAGATCCTGTTTATCCACGTAGATGTCACAGTCAACACAACCTCCGCATCTAAGCTATCATATAGGAAGAGGGCGTCCCCCTCTGTCACGCAGTACTTACCCACCCCATTCAGAATATAATAGAAGATTAATAAAATAACAGTACAGTACTGCAGTATATTTTACAAACCGTCAAGCAATTGCATGTTCAAACCCTGTAGGACTACATAAAGAAGAAAGTTAAATGAATGAAAAAAAAACAAACAAAAATGAAAGAATCCACATAATTGGTATTACCACTTTTTTTCCCCTCACACAGAAGAAAAAAAGCAATTTTGGCATTTTTTTTGTCACCCCATCTACTAAAAATCTAATCTACTTCTTAGGCTATGTGCACAAGGGTTAAAATGGGGCGCATTTTGGTCCGTATTTCGCGCCGTACTGCGCTCAAATACGGGGCGAAATGCGCCCCAGTCATTGCAGTAATCCACAGTTCTCATAGAGAACTATGGATTACGCCTACTCTCCCTGCTCGTACAATACGCCATGGGGAGAGATAAGTGACATGTCAATGCTTGTCTATGGGGCCGGCGGGTTGCCGGACACCTGCCCTGCGGGAGCTCGCTTAAATACGCCCCGCAATTATGCCGTGTGAACATAGCCTTAATGGTACCAATAAAAAAGTTATTTTTAATAAGTAGTAGAACATGAGAAAAACAATAAAATTTTAGTATTACCGGAATCATACTGACCTACAGAATAAAGAAAAAGCGGTATTCCATTGTTCAAAACTTGACTCCTACTGAAAGCATGCAGTACAGTGTAAAAATGTGAATGTGAATAGTGGACTACACCTCCCATCATTTGTCTCTGCTGTATATGTATAATTGCTGTGCTGTGTTCTGGTATGTGAATGCATAGATTTCTCCCAATCTCTGTCCTGAATAATCACCCTGTGTTAATTTGTATTGCTAGTGACCCCACATTCTGCGCCTGTAGCATCTCCTCTGCTGGCTTATTTGTAACTCCACCCATTGCTGGCAGCTGCACCCACTGATTTATATCAATGAACTGCACATAGCATAGTATAAATTAGTTAGCTTGGGTCAGTATTGACCATTTGGGTCAGTATAGCCATGTAGAGTAGTGAACCATATCTGTAAGTGAACCAGATATGAAAGTGAGATATCTGAATCAAGATATCTGAAATAAAACCGAAATTAGACCGGCAGTGGGCCGAAGGGGGCTAGGAGGAACGCCTTTTCTTGTAAGTATCTAGGCTTCTTTAAAAAAAAAACACCCTATTCACCTTTGCTCACTATTGCTGTCTATCTTGCAGTATCTACCTCCTGGCTTACCACCCAGTTATTCCCCTGAGAATCTTATCCACTCAGCGCCTCTCTCCTTCCCTCCCCCATGTGTTCATCACACACTTTTCCTTTCCCTTTTCAAATATCACAAACCACCTGCTCACATAATCTTGCACAAACGCCGCTCATACTCATCACTGAACCATCTGCTGCATCTTTTCTTTCTCCTGCTTCTTGCTGCAGGTGACATCTCTCCTAACCCCGGCCAATCCTCTATTACTGCTCATCCTACCTCCTCCTCCCATAGAAACCCTGCTAACCTAATTGCTATTCGCTGTACATCTTTTCCAGTCCCTTTGAAATGTGCTCTGTGGAATGCCCGATCCATCTGCAACAAACTCACTGCTGTTCATGACCTATTCCTCTCCAACTCCCTCAATCTCCTCGTTCTCACTGAAACATGGCTCCAGCAATCTTACACCGCTTCCCTTGCTGCCCTCACCTATGGCGGCCTACACTTCACCCATACCCCCAGACCTGAGAACAGGCCGGGTGGAGGAGTTGGCATACTTCTTTCTCCAAAACTGCACTTACCAGGTCATTCCTCCTGCACCCTCACTCACTTTCCCCTCCTTTGAGGTCCACACCCTCAGACTCTTTCAGCCATTTTCTCTCAGACTCGCAGTTCTGTACAGACCGCCCGGCTCACCCTGCCAGTTTCTGGATCATTTTGCTGCCTGGCTCCCTCACTTCCTCTCTACTGAAATACCCACTCTCATCAGGGGTGATTTTAAACCCATCCCTTTTGATGACCCCATGTCTCCCTTTTGCCTCTCATTCCTTTCACTAACCTCTTCTCTAGGCCTCTTCAGTTTACTAACTCTCCCAACCACAAGGATGGGAACTCTCTTGATCTGGTTTTCTGTAATTATTCCTCCCAAACTCAAACTTTAATTTAATTCTCCTTACCTCTCTCTGATTTACAATCTTATTTCCTTCACTATTACCAATTCTCACCCATCTCTGGACACACCTGCCCGTCTCCCGTTCAGAAATATCCACCCCATGAACACTTTAGGGAAATTTACAGACGCCATACAGTCCTCACTGCCCCCAATATCCTCCCACTCCTGCCCCTGACCTGGCATCCCAAACAATATAATGAAACTCTCTCCACACCTGGACACATTGGCACCGCTCACACACCACACCACCAGAGTCAGACGCCCGCAGCCTTGGCACACGCCTCAGACTCGCCATCTGCAGCGATGTTCCAGATGTGCGGAGCGTCTGTGCAGGAAGTCGAAGCTACCTGCAGACTTTCTACACTACAAATTTATGCTCAGGACTTATCAAACTGCCCTGCATTGTGCCAAACAAAAATATTTCACCTCCCTCATCGCAACCTTACACAACAACCCTAAATGCCTGTTTGACACCATCCACTCCATTCTCAGGCCTAAAGCTCAGGCCCCGGTCTCTGACCTCTGTGCTGAAGAGCTGGCCACTCACTTCAAAGAGAAAATTGACAGAATCCGGCAAAACATCTCATCTCAAACCCCAAGCAGCAGAAATCTGGTTCCTCTCCTCTTCCTCTTGCTGTCGGGGTTCCTCAGGGGTCCGTTCTTGGTCCCTTCCTCTTCTCAATCTATACAGCCCCCATTAGATAAACCATCAGCAGATTTGGCTTCCAGTACCATCTCTACGCTGATAACACCCAATTATACACCTCTTGCCGAGACCTCACTCCTGCTCTGCTACAAAACACCAGTGACTGCCTGTCTGCTGTCTCTGACATCATGTCCTCCCTGTATCTTAAAAATAAACCTCACTAAAACTGAACTTCTAGTCATCCCACCCCTCTACTAACAGACCTTACCCTGCCATTTTTGTCTCAGGTGTGCACCACCATAACTCCTGGCAGCAGGCCCGCTGTCTTGGGGTTATACTAGATTCCAATCTGTCTTTCATCCCCTATTCCAGGCCCTTGCCCATCCTGTCACCTGCACCTCAAGAACATCTCCAGAATCCGTCCTTTTCTCAATGTGGAAACAACTCAAACTCTCATTGTTGCTCTTATTTATTCTCGTCTCGACTACTGTAACTCCCTGCTTATCGGTCTCCCTCTGTGCAAACTCTCCCCTCTCCAATCTTTCCTGAATGCAGCAGCCAGGCTTGTCTTTCTTTCCAGCTGCTATACTGATGCCTCTACCCTGTGTCAGTCACTGCACTGGTTGCCTATCCAGTACAGGATACAACATAAATTCATCACTCTCACTCATAAAGGTCTCCACAAAAGCTGCTCCTCCCTACATCTCCTCCCTCTCTCTGTCTACCACCCTACCCGCTCTCTCCGCTCTGTGATGATATAGGTTGCATTCCTCAATCATCCGAACCTCCAATGCCCGTCCAAGACTTCACACTGCGGCACCAGTTCTCTGGAACATGCTACCACGGGCGATCAGGCACACTCACAATTCTCATAGCTTTAAAAGGGCACTTAGAATACATCTTCTCACTGGCCTATCAGAATCCCTAATGCTAACAACCCCCCCCCCCCCCCACCACCACACACTCCCTAGCGCAAATTATCTCATTTTCGGCACTTAAACTGTATGTAGTTAACTGTTTGGGTGGCAGGTTCATCCGAATTCTACATATAACAACCCCATATTTATGTCACATGGCTGGACCATGTAAATCTAGCACTTCTTACCCTTTGTCTCTCCCGTACACCCTAATAGATTGTAAGCTCTTGCGAGCAGGGCCCTCTCACCTTGTGTCTCATCTGTAAGTAGCTTTTCATTGTGCAATGTATTTCTTTTGTCTGTACCTACACCCTACAAATTGTAAAGTGCTGCGGAATATGTTGGCGCTATATAAATAAAGATTATTATTATTATTATTATTAAAAATCCTTAGTATATAGTCTTTTAAAATTTTCAGTAGTTTTCCAAAAAAATCACTCACCAATTACTGGCCCACAATGTGATGTTTATAGCTTCCTGCCAAAGAATACGACCTGTAGTGCTGTTTCAGTTTTCTGGTCAGGCATGCTCAGTTCATGCACCAGAAGTTACAAGATGGTGAGGTATTTGTCTATGGAACAACAGAGGACTGGAGCTGGGAACTAATGTAAGAGATTCAGCAGGGAAGGGGCACTTTATGAGATGCAGAAGAGGGTGAAGACTTGTTATTCATTAGCCAGGGGAGCTCAGGGAGAGAAAAATTATATAATGAAATTGTAAAAAAGTGAATATAATGAAAGTGTAAAAAGGCAATCTTTAAATTCCCACACACCTATATGGTGCTCTCCCCAAAGAGATATTCCCCTTTCTGAGCCATTCATTGCCTTCCAGCCAGCAAGCTTTGCTCTGCACTGAAGAGCTGAAGAGGGGCAATAACCCCATAACAGCTGTCTGTAGATGAGTGACATTGGCTTGGCTTTCATCCTTTTTGCTTTCTAAAGACTCAGTGAGTCAAAAGCAAATTGAGCATTTGTTGCATCCAATAGAGGGCGCTTAAGCTTTCAGCTCTTTTGCCATAATGCCTCATGATATGCAGATGCCTAGTGCGATGCAAAAAGGCAATTTCAAATCCACGAACACCTCAAGGAGAGATATTCAATTCCCTTCATAATGAAATAATGGTTGCTATCAGTTGCCTTATATGACCACTAGAGGCCCTCACAGTTATACAGATATGCATGTTACAAATCACATATAAGAGTGAAATTTAAAACATGGTAGAAAAGCTTGAACTAATGATAAGATTATGAATCATGTATTTATGATCAATAAATAGACTTAAAATTAAATTAAAATTATATTAGGATGATGAAACCCAATTTATTGTTTAGCGCGTTACAAAACATGGACTATTATCACTATATTATAAAAGCAAGGAAGGTTTAGAGAGGCTTCACCCCTCCGGATTTAGGATGTGGGAGAATATGATGTCCACCTATTTAACTAACAGCTGTAGGAACCTGTCTATTCTGTGTGCCAGTGGTAAGGACCACGAACATTGTGTAGGGTTGATAATTTAAACTACAACTACGGAAGCCTGATGGACTCAATACTGTACTAAGATCTACAAGTATGGTGTAAAATTAACTCTAGGACTACAACTATGAAAAAACAGATGTAGTCAAACTTGATTGGAATACAACAACGTTATCTACATTATATGCACTTCGTCCTTACTAACCAGGACAAGATTCCCGGAGAAGAGACATAAAATAAAGTAGAATGTTTGTTGTACTATCTAATCATTGGTTAGCACGCTATATTTTAGAAGTATGTATCTTGAAAGCTTAAAGGGGTTGTCCCACTACAAGGATTGTTTTCTATGTTAAAGATCTTGCAAAAACAAGCCACTTTGCAATATGTGTCCATTAACAGTGTCCTACCTATTCCTGGATATCCCCTCTTGTATGGGCTGCATCAGCTCCTCAGGTCGCTATAGCTACAGACCTGTTCGATCTATCCTGATAGGCTGCTAGTGTCCTGAGCAGTTTATCACTGCAGACCAGTAGTTACCAGTAAACACTGAATTAAAAAATGATTCATCTGCTCATTTTGTGGACCACAATACTATTGGAACTCTAGTTACCCCTGATAAACCGTGTTGAGTTGCACGGGAAAACATGTCGGGTAGGGGTATGGTTTGCGCAAAGAAAGGTGTAGTGCACACTGAGTATTTGTTGGTCTAATATTTATCATATTATTTATCTGTTAGGGTGGAACTTGGCTCATGAGGGCTAGCCATCTGGAGTGAGTGAGCCCTTTTCAGGGCAATTACCCCACTATTTAGGTAGGGCCTGCTAGGTAATGTAATAGGGGTAACATACCTGACTTTATACTGGTCGACATAAGAGAACATAGACCATTACCGTGTTTGTACCTCATTGAGGTTATCCTTTTAATGGACATTATTTCTTAGGTGTATATATTAAATGTTAAGTTTTAACTACTTGTTGGATTTCGGTGATAATCTCAAAGTATACCTCTAAATCCTCCTAATACTTTAAAAGAAACCTTGCACCTAGGAGCATACAACAACATGGGAAAATATCAAGAGAGAAAATACAGTAGATGGTGCAAGTAGAAAATGCTATAAATCACGATGTCTGACTTGCCCTTTAATTAATCACTGGAATGAAATTCAGCAATGTATGATGGGATCTGTAGTCTACTACCCATGTGACTGCTGTTAAAGCCAATCCCAGCCGTTCTTTATGGAAGAGAAGCACATAGAGAAACAAATGTGACAATAACGGCAATTATCCATGTTTTGGATGTAGGTTTGTTATGACCCTGCAGCCTACTTTCAAGATTTTTATGCAAATGGCAGAATAGCCCTTTGATATTTCATTTACTTGGAACTTCCTAAAAACATCACCCAATACAAACCACCACAATTATGTTTTTACACATTTCAACTCACAAAGATTATATTTTTGATTTTCCAATACATTATTTAGTGCATTAAAGGGGGTCACTGGTTCCTTTCAAAAATAAATAGGAAGCCTCTGGTGCCCTATTAAAAAGACAAAAATCTATACTGACTTTGCTTTGCTTATTTGTATCAGCACTGGGTCTCTTCAGACCTTGGTTTATGTTTCTCTTCCTGTGAATGGGGGTTTCACCTCTGCAGCAGCTTACCATTTATGCTGGGGTACCAGCATCTTACCATTTATTTATTTATAGGAACCAGAGAACCC
The DNA here is from genome assembly GCA_025379985.1 of Phyllomedusa bahiana. Classification (NCBI taxonomy): domain Eukaryota; kingdom Metazoa; phylum Chordata; class Amphibia; order Anura; family Hylidae; genus Phyllomedusa; species Phyllomedusa bahiana. Next base: position 246,375 of record JAODAL010000664.1, read on the forward strand.
CTTTATGAGGAAGGTGAATATAGGCTTATTTTTTTTTACTTGGTTTGGCACAGCATAGAAAGCTAACACATTTTAATTTGAACTGGACAACCCCTTTAACTTGTATAGTCTGCAGTAAGTTCATGGATAGTAACATTTTTGTTGGTGAAACATCTCCTAGCATACCCTTGGGATGTGTTCACACTGCAAAGACCAAATACCAGTCGGATTTTCCGACCAGAACTTTGTCTTTATTTTGGCACGTAGGGGGATGCCTTTTGTCCGCAGTTTGTAGATTCAAGCCGTATCCCTTTGCACCCATATGTTCATGTTCTGCCTGAAAACCGTGCAGCAGAATTAACATTTTCTAAGAACGCCGACGGTGTCAAAAACCATCCGGTGAAAAATCCATGCAGTGTGGACTACTGCATGGATTTTTTATTAAAATTAATGTAAAAGGTTGACAGCCGGTTTTCAAATCTGAAAACCATCTGTAAAACCGAATGAAAACCCCTGCTGTGGGGACAAGCCCTTACTGTTTTTCAGGTTCTACTAGGAGATGTAGTTTTACAAGGTACAAACCTTTATACTGGTCATTAACCTGATTTGGCTGTAATTAGTTTATTGGATTATTAGGGTGCATTTTTGGTGCTTTTTTTTCAGAAATGCACAACATTAAACTGCCTTTATTGCTCTGCATTTCTGCAAAAAAAGCAAAACGTGTTTTTGGAGTGGTTTTTTTGGTGCTTTTTTTGCAGAAATGCAGCACAATAAAGGCAGTTTAATGCTGTGCATTTTGGGGGGGAAAAAAAACGCACCAAAAAACAGCACTGTGTGAAAGCACCCTTAGGGTTGGAATATTTTACTGTGACATACTTTACTATGCCATGGGCAGCCCATAGACCAAGTAGGGAAACCGCATTGCAGCTGTGCACAGAGGATAACTATCAAAGAGGGATAACATCATTAAGGATATGTTCAAACAGTGATGATTTGTAGGAAGGTTCCACGTGAATTATGCCTTAAAATCCTCATTAAAAATGCAAAGAAAAACAATTCCCATTGACTTTAATAGAAAATATGCCTTGTAGTCAAATCAACTTTCATCATGCTCATTCTTTTGTTGTATTCCATGCGGAAAACATGTATGCTATCCCACCTAACTGGGGCGCACCATTACATGTGTATTAATGTTATGTATATGATATGCAATGTTTGATATATTATGTTGGTTGTATTATGCTTCCACCCTGTGGCCATTGTTTGCAACTGTTTGTATGGTTATGTTGGATGATGATGTAACTTCCATACTTCTTTGCTTTATGCTCCTCTTCCTGTTCTGTGAAGTCATATTCTACCTCATTATACCTGTGTCTCCATCTTGTTCAGACATGTTTGCACAGAGCTGAGAGGAGAATTTGTTTTGACCGCATATATTGTAACCTTGTAACCTCCTGCGTGCTATCTCAAGATACAGTCAATAAATACCTGAAGCACATTAATTGCGTCCATCTTAATGGATCTACACATGCATTGGAATAGGATTAATATAACAAGTTCACGATCTACCATTTGCATGTGCCTCTCTACCACAGTGAGCTAAGCTGCAGTACTGTCTTAAAGAGACAGTAACACCTGAACAGAGAATGACCCCAAAAAGCTCTGTGGTTTCTTCAGCCACTGATCCTAAGCAAATGTATCCTGTGTCTAAAGACTCAGACATACAGGAAGCAGAGTCCACATTTATTGAAGAACAAACCGTCACTAAAGATTAGTGAGAACTTTGAGACAACCAGAGATGAGTTCTGTGATAATCTAGGTGACCTATGGGATAGAGTTGAACATTATTTAGAAGCTCTTTCATGCCATAACAATGACGCAGTGAAGTTAACCACAAGTTTGAATCTGCTGCTTCTGATTGTTACCAGCGACTGTCTGCAAAATACATCACGTTCATGAATAACTCTGATCTTGATGATGTTGCAGCAGAGCTAGCTGAGAGAGAGAGAGAAAGAGACTCTTCTTCAAGGAAAAGATGTCTTAGTACAATACAAGATGCCAAGGATAAGGCAGAACTCTGCATCGCAAAGAGTCACATCAGTCAGCGTCTACTAGACATACATCTTCATCTTCCAGATCATATCGTTCCAAGTCAGCATTACATGAGAAACTTATAGAGATCTGTGCAGATGTAGTAGAAGCTACTGTTAGAAGTTCCTTTGCTAAAAAGGAAGCATAGGCAGTTCTGAAGGCAGAAGTGGCTAAGAAGGAAGCAGAAATGGCACAGAAGGAGGCAGAAGCCCAGCTAACAATTTTCCAAATGGAAAAAGAATAAGCAGTTGCCTTAGCCAAACTAAAGGTTCTTGAACAAGCATTAGATCAAGTTGCTGATCCACACTGCTATTTCCCAGGAGAAGAGGAAGACCCAGCCTACCAGACTGCTGATTACTGCTAAAACAATTATTGTCTGTACCTCCTGATACCCTCAGTGACTTAACTCTCAAAACAGAAACTTCTAGGGTTACAGATGTACCCAAACAGCAACTGATGTTGTCACCTATTGATGAGAAGGTAATTTCCAGAATTCAGCCAGCAGATCCTCCAGAAACTAAACCACAGCTTATTCCTTATGCTACATCATTTTCCCCATATTTACCAAAGCCTTATACGTTAGAGACATCACAGCGTAATCTAGCAACAAGGAGTGTGAGATCAGACATGTCAGACTTGAAAACTATAGAGCCCGGAAATCGACCTTCGAAACAGTAATCAGTGTTCTTAACCTTACTGTCAAAGAAGAACTTGACTTGATTGTCAACTGGTTAGGGCCAGAGTCTGCAGAATGGATAAAGATATTGAGAGCAGTTCAAGCATGTCACTCAGAGGAAGGTCTTGCTGCAGCATGGGAGAGACTTGAGCAGACCTACGACAGTTCTGAAACTATAGAAAATGCCTTAAGAGACTTCAAGCATTCACAAAGATTACTACCAAGGACAAGACAATTGTCAGCTCCAGGAGCTGAGTGACCTACTAAAGGAATTAGAATTGACTAAAATGGACCCACATCTGTCAGGACTGAGTTACCTTGACACTGCTCATGGTGTTAACCCAATGGTGACTAAACTACAGCATGATATGCAAGAAAAATGGGCAGACCAAGGTTCCACATACAAAAGAGAACACAATGTGTCTTTTCCCCCTTTCTTTTTTTCCAGATTCATCAGCGACCAAGCTCAGAAGAAGAATGATTCCAGCTTTGTCTTCACAGAATCTACTATACTGTCTTCATCATCATTCTCAAGGTATGATAACATAACAAGCAAACGTAGAGACTTAAGGGGAACAGTATCTGCTAGAAAGACAAATTTCCCACATACAGCATCCTCTACCACTAGGCAGGATGCCCCTGTCCTTAAAGAAAGGGACCCTAATCGCATGTGCCCTATTCACAAAAGAACCCATCCTCTAAAAGAATGTCGTGGCCTCAGGGCAAAGACCTTGCAAGAGCACAGATATACTCTCAAGGAGCTTGGAGTGTGTTACAAGTGTTGCGCTTCTTCTGACCACATTGCAAAGGACTGTAAGGCTGTCATCAAGTGCGCGGATTGAAATTGTGATAGACATGTTACAGCTATGCATCCTACTTCAGCTAACAACTCACAACCTCAAGCAGTGTTTAATGCCGTCACAATGCATGGTGGGGACCACAACCACTGTCTCCTCTTCCTGCATGGAAATATGTGATGGAAAGAATGGCCCCAAATGCTGTGCCAAAGTGTGTTTAGTCAAGATCTACCCAGAAGATCAATCTGAAAAGGCCACCAAAATGTATGCTATTATAGACTAACAAGGTCTCTAAATTCTTTGACATCTCTGGTTTAAAGGGTGAAGCAACACCATATACCCTAAACTTCTGCTCTGCTCGTATAGAAACTTTTGGCAGAAGAGCCATTGGATATGTTGTTTCCTCAGTTAAAGGGAACTACCGCATACCCTTACCAACATTAATTGAATGTGACCAGATACCCGATAAAAGTGAAGAAATTCCTACACCACAGGTTTCATATTATCATCCCCACTTGAGGCACCTAGCAAATGAGATTCCTCTAATGGACATGAATGCTGACATTCTACTGTAACTTGGGAGAGATATTCATAAGGTATGTCAGCAATGCAATGGTCCAGATGTTCCCCTATATGCACAAAGACTTGACTTAGGCTGGGTACTTGTGGGTGATGTATGTTTGGATACGAACCATAAACCATCTCAAGTGAACTCCTACAAAACCTATGTGCTCCAAAATGGTCGCACAACTCACTTTAAGCCATTCTCTTATCATTACGAAGTAAAGGAAAGGTTCTCCAACCTCATTCAGGCACTGGACACCATTCCTACCCCGTATGATGACTTTGGAAGATCAGTGTTTTGTACAGCACAAGATGACAACAAATTAGCCTTGTCCATAGAAGACAGAGCGTTTATTAAAATAGTGGACAGTGGATTCTTCAAAGATGGATTTAACCATTGGGTTGCACCCTTACCCTTTTGCACCATAAGAACCAAGCTTCCAAACAACTGAGAACAGGCACTACCCAGATTCATTTCATTACAACGTACATTAAGAAACAAGCCTGAAATTAAAGATTACTTCGTAGCCTTAATGGACAGGATATTTTACAATGACCATGTAGAACCAGCTCCACCTTTGCAAGAACAAGAAGAGTACTGGTATCTTCCCTCCTTTGGAGTATATCATCCACGAAAACCTAACCATATCAGAATGGTGGTTGACTCAAGTGCCAAACATTGTGGCGGATCTCTGAATGACGTTCTCACTAGTCGAAACCTGACCAAGAATCTAGTAGGGGTGCTTATGAGACTCAGAAAGGAGCCAGTCACCATTACTGCTGATATCGAACAAATGTTCTATTGTTTTATTGTACAACAAGATCACAGAAATTAGCTCAGGTTTCTATGGCACCAAGACAGCGACACCAGCAACTAAATGGTTGAGTACTGCATGAAAGTGCACATCTTCGGTAACAGTCCTTCACCTGCTGTTACTAACTCTGGCCTATGTAAAACAGCTTCTGATGGTGAGTCAGAGTTTGGGAAGGATGCCTGACACTTCATTGAAAGAGACTTCTATGTAGACGATGCACTCAAGTCCTTGCCTATGGCTGAAGAAGCAATAGATCTGCTCAAAAGAGATTTATCTCCAAAGTCCCTGCTCTCTGCCTGGGCCCAATCGCATAGAAATGCCCAGTGGAGAGAGGTCTGTTAATACTACCGCTTTGTGTCATTTACAGTATATGATTTCCCATAGGGTTGTTTCCTATAGCCAGATCAATTCAAGACATATTTCATCATGTTAGAGAAACAGGTCTGTTCCTGTAAGTATGGGTATTGTGCCAGCCAAAAGTCTACCTTTGCAAATTCCTTTGCAAGAGATGTCGGTTTATATTATCTCCTGAGAGACATCTGGGAACTTGTCCAACAAGAGACATAAAATCTAAAATCTATAACTAGTAGTAACTGTAAATCTTAATATCTTGCTAGAGACCCACCTAAAGCCTGAAAAACAACAAGTGAGGAATGAGGGGGCTATGTACAATGATACCAATATATAGTATAGGGTCTTTAATTGCCATTAATTGGCTAATGGTGATACAATCAAGAAAGATATTCCTCTAGCAAACAGGGAAAATATAAAGCATTAAGAGTGGGAAATGATGTTCTGGACAGTAACTCTGGAAGTAATTGTGTTTCCTGTAAAAATAGAGTCTATAAACTAACTGGAAACCAGCAGTGTCTGTGGAAGATTGTCAGATACCCCTCACATTCCGTAAGACTATGATATATGAAGCCAGGGCAACTAAATAATTGAACTGGAGACATAAAAGAGGAAATTAAAAGAATTAAGAAGAGTCCAAAATTTCTAAGCAACTCTAATGTACATTAGGACTGAGAGATTTGAAATAGACACTGATGCTTTCTGACTATACACATGTATAACTAGGTGTTAGGCACATAATAAAAAAGCAGGTAGAAAACCAAAATAAAACAATATCTTATAGAAGCTTCCCACAAAAAGAGGTAGCTGTTTTGGGGAAAAACATCAAGGTGAGGAAATGAATAGCCATTAATTAGGAAACCTTATCAAATAGGAAAAAGTAAAAAAAAAAAAAAAAAAGGAAAATGATATTGACTATGTAATTTGCTTAATATGAGGATCTATTAATCACTTCACTATTACATGGTAACAATAGAATGGAAGATTTGAAGCTTTAATTGAGATCTCTTTGAAGGGATCTTTAATTCCGGAGTTCCCACTTCACAGATGGTAAATATAGACTTTAGTTCAGATCTCTTTAAAGGGATCTTTAATTCCGGTGTTCCCACTTCACAGATGGTAAATACAAAGCTTTAGTTCAGATCCCTTTTTCTAACCACTCCACGGAAGCTGTAGGTTTCTTAAAATAGTGGTTGTTTCTACTTGTTGTAACCTCACATAGGTTGGTTTCCGATTTCTCAGGTGGCATTTCACATCTGTGACTTGTATACTTTGTTTCTGGCAGTGGTTGACAATTCTAAATTGAGTAAGCAATGTCTCCTTTACTCCTAGATTGTTCCATAATGATTTCACAAACTCTAAAGTTTAGAAGAGAAACTTTGATGAGACTAGAAGGGTGGCAATGGGATTTGCATCCAATGGAGATTTGGTGAGTATCTTCCAATTAGAATGCTAATTTTGAAGCATATGGCCTCAAAATGGACGGCAGCACACAAACTCTGTGGCATCAACTACCTCTGCTTTTGTGGAAGGACTACCAGCCTTCTATTGACGCACCTATTTTCATCATCATTAGCTTTAGCCAGATTAGCAGAAATTCTTTGGTTATAGTCTTAAAATGAGCGCTTTGGCATGAGAGTCTATCCATATGGCAGTCACCCAACCTTCAATGGTGGCAGTGCGCACACAGATTTTCTAAAAGTAATGGTGGAGTAGCGCCACTTTCTCTTTAAGACCACCCACATAGAACACCATACTAGCAAGGGAACAGTTACATTACGAGGCTAATTTTAAGATATTAGTTAAAGTAGGTTCAACAGATAAATCAGTCTCGGCTCTCCCAGTGTCTGGTTTTAAGTGTCTGATTTATTTGTTCCCTCCATGAGGCCAGACGGCAATTAGGCTGTTGTTGAGGTTTTCTCCAGCTGGAAAGTCCAGATAATTTAACAAAGGTCCAGAGAAATCTTTCCAAGTTATAGCTTCTTAGGTCCGTTCTCAGCATCCCTGATGGAACCAAGCCTAACTTTCCAGTCCCTTTGCCTTTCATCATCTGAATAGATGATTAAATCTTAAAATGGTTTTCTAGGTTGTTTTTCAGGCTAACAAGGGGTACTAGATACATATAACGCAAGACTAAAGGGCAAGAACAGAGCATATATTTTCTGGCCTTGTTAATGTTAGTTTATTTTTTTAAATATGATTCATTTTGCTTCTTTTTTAACACGCAGCAGGACATTGTTTTTTAATACCTAGACAATAAAAGTAATACAGCGTCAAGTGTGATTTTTTTTTGTTAAGTTATTTTACTTGTCAATAAAATTGTGTATGTGTGGAGTCGTCACCCACATTTCCTCCTATGTACAGTAGTTATCGCCAAACTACAGAAGGAAAGAGGAGGAAGGAAAACAGCTCAGGAGAGAAAGAGAGGTTAGTCTTTGCTGGAGACGAAAGAGATAAGTCATGACTCAAACTGCTGGTGTCAAAACATTAGCAGTTTGGGAGATAACAGAGGTTGAATTTATAACCGACAGGATTTAAGGACAGCCATGGCAAATTGTAGCTGGAGAGAGTATGTTGCTGAAGAAGCATGGGAAGACTTCTTGTGGAGAGAGAGGCAGACTCCTGTCTGACAGGCGGGCCACCAGAGATGTGCTAATACCGCTGGCCCCTGTAAGAGACTGGAAGGTTGCACTAAGACATTACAATTTTTGCTTGGTTTTCTGTAGAGTGTGAAAACATTCTACTAGTGGTGTTGCAAATATATATATATTATATATATATATTTTATAATATATTTTATATATATATATATATATATATATATATATATATATGTATATATATATATATATATATATATATATATATATATATATATATATATATATGTATATATATATATATATATATGTATATATATATACATATGTGTATATATATATATATATATATATATATATGTATATATATATATATATATGTATATATATATATATGTATATATATATATATATATATATATGTATATATATATATATATATATATATAAAATATATATTATATATATATATATATATTTATATATGGAAGTGCCTTTGGAATATCTTCTACTTTATTATACATATGTATAATGTAAATTGCTACTGATGATGACAATGCACATTTATTCAGATACTGGGGCTTTGAGCATCATTAGTACTTGCAGCCATGTCAGGAAAGGAAGAAGCTGCAGGCATAAATACAACCTGCGATGCTAGATATTTAGTTGAGTTTTGTAGTTGTTTTAGTTCCTATTAATGGTTGGAGTAATTGCAGCAAAAAGGGGTCACATGCCCACCAGCCGGCGATAAAGCAGGAGCAGGCAAAGATCAGAACACCAACCTGTAATGAACTTCCCAGGGAACAAGAAAGAGAGAGTAACCAAGGAAAAGACATAGACAACAGAGAGAGGGATAGATGGAAGAAGACAGGAAAGGGAGTAAGAAGGATGATATAGATAATATAAAGGCTGATAGGCCTGTGTAGCCATCACCTGTTTTGGTACCCCAGTCAATGGTACTTTGCATTCCAACAACAGTTCAGTAAAATACTAGTTCAGTCTAAATTTTACTTATTTTTCCTTTCATAAAGCTGTAGCAGTTAATTACCCAAGATTTAGGGTTTTTGGTTTTATTACATCAGAACACTGACATTTAGAAACAATCACAACATGCAAGAAAAACCTCAAAGTGTACAATGGTATGGAAAGATACTGCAGTAATTCATTTTCCATAGTTCTAGTTAAATAAAATGAACTTATGAAAAGTTCAGAAGAATTGCCTGTGAGGAATGGGTGGGTTAGGATGGGTGAATGAAGGGATGACAGCAGGGATGTCATCAGAAGGGGTCTGCAATAACTTATTTTCCAATGGGAATTTATTCAGTCAAGTTTCCTAGCTCCCTTTGTGTGGACTATCTAACTTATATATTGAAAACTGTTGTCAAAAAAGTGTTAGTGTTTCTGGAGTGCTCCTTTCTAAATTTACCAAGCTATAGCTGCAGGCAAAGGAAAACTTTAACTGCACGTAACTCTTGTTGTCATTCCATACATTAATTGGTAACATGAAACAGAAAAAGTCTCTATTTATACCCAGCTTTAAGTCTTATTCACCATGGGTGTTGTGGTCAGTAAAAATGGGTGTTGTGGTCTGTATAAATATTTGTAAGGTAGTTTGTGTAAAGTCTAATGTATATTGCATTATTAATACTGTAAATTTCCCTACATTTTTGTGATGGGGAAAGTTATTCTGATATTAAAAGTTCTATCTATCTCACTATATCTACCTATCTATAACACTGGGGGACAAAACAAATCCCATCCATTTTGTTCTAGCAGCTCTAGTTTATGAGATGTTGATTACATGATTCTACATTGTTCTAGTAATTAATTTGTGTATAAATATGTAGTACAGATGAATAGGATGGAATTTGCTTGTGCATATTCATGTTTTTGTTTGCATGTGTTCTTTAAATGTTCTACAATTTCTGTTTCACATGAATTTCCAACATTTCATTAGCACAACAGTGAGACAGCAGTATATACTTGGTAAGGTGGCAATGCTGGATCTCCAAAACTAGAGCTGATTGGGAAAAAAGCAGGTGTCATTTTCAGAATCAGCGTCCCAAACACACTAAGAAATGTTCCAACTTTTAAGACACCAAAATAGGTGTTTCCCAGTTTTATCTATCCTATCTATCTATCTATCTATCTATCTATCTATCTATCTATCTATCTATCTATCATTGTATACTTTATTGTATTAATATCTATTATTTTAGAGTAATAAAGATATTTCCCAGGACAATGACTGATACATATGTCATAAGAACACCTTTTGAATAAGGCTATCCTAGTTTATATTTCCCTGAAACAGGGTGTACATCAGAAACCCTAAATGTCATTTAGTCTCTCCAAGATTCTAAAATGATTTGTGTGAAGATCTAACTTTGGTTACCACATATAACCATTTTATTGGTGAATCATTCTCCAAGATACACTGGTTTTCACAACTCTACATACTTCTCATAAAATTCTCACCACATGTGCACTGCTAACACACACACAAATTGTTGCTGACACATTCTGTATGTTGCATCTGTTACAATCTGTGAAGTGAAGCTTTACTAACTCATGTAAATGTTAATAAACTTCCTATAGATTCGGTTGCATCTGTGTCTGGGTATTGAACTTGTTTTCAAATTTTCATTAAATAAAAAAAAAATACAAAAATGCACAAATTCTACATTGCCCACTTTGGGAAGACTTCTGTACATGGTGTCCACTCCTATAGACAATGTGGAGGTGGGCAATGAAATGTTGCTGGAGAAGACAATGGAAACAGAAAGTATTTCCTAAAAACCCAGGTTTCTGAGGTTGGTCTTATTTAAGTGCACATTCTCAGAAGTGCATTAAAGTTGTTTTTTGTATCTGAGGTAGCTGACTGTACATGAATTTGCTATGAAGTTCAGTGTGAGCTGTGTAAATCCATATGCAGTGTGCTTGCTCTATTAGTAGCTGCAGGCAAACAGAATTTTACCATGTGGGAAGAATGTTATTATGGGCTCTAGTTACTAAGACCAAAGCTTCAACCCCTAGAATTCCTGCCCTACTTAGAGTACATTATAGGTACACTTTGCTGTCAGAGTCCATCATCATCAACCTCTTCTTAACCCATCCTAAATATCTAGAAATAACGTTTACTGTAACTTTAATTAGAGATGGGGCGAAATGATTTCTAACACGAAGTGGAATCGTTTAGTTTTTCAGGGAAAACTTCGGTTCCGGACGAGAGTCGAAACTTTGGGGTACTTCGGATGTGAACGAAGTGTGCTTTTGATGATAAAATGGCTTGCGAGGCTCATGGCGCTAACCATGGGGCAAAGCACTCTGGGAGGAAAGAAATAGGGGCAATAGCCTGCTTGTCTATGTGCACGAGATGAAGCCAATCAGAGACCGGCGGGATTCTGTGACGTCACCGCTATATATAAGGACCGGAGCGGCCGTGGGAGCTCACACTCCACTCACTGTAAATGTTAGGGTAGGTGATTGGAACTGCGGGCGTATAGGGCGCTTTATGAAGAACTGATTTTTATACTGGATTTCTGTGGGGTGTCTTCAGCTTGTATCTGAGAATGTTCTCTGAATGTGCTATTTCTGATTTTTTGGGGTTTATTTGGATCCTGAAATCCAGTGTGCGATCCAACTGCAGCTGCATATACATTTCAATATCCAAGTGGGATCTAAGCCAGTTCCTCGTTTGTATTCATTTAATGAAACGCGTTTTTACAATACAATTACCACTTCATTTTTGGCTGCTGCTGATATTTATTGCGCAATTTAATCCAGGGGTAATTAAGCGTTGTTTTGATGGTGTGCTGACCAATAACTAAACGGATTTTTTCAACGCCAAATATATATATATTTTTTTGGTAGCCTAATTCACAAGCAAGAATATTAATACTGTATATCTTGTTGTCTGTGGGCGTAGATAACACGCATTTGTAACACGCTACTTTTTTTTTTTAAAAGGTTGTGCGGCCTTCATAGTCTTTGGCGCAATTACATCAGGGGTTAATTAAGCGTTGTTTACTGGTGTGCCTGACAAAAAGATAAAACATTCTTTTTCATTTTCTAACGCCAAATATATTTATTGTTTTTTTGGTAAGCCTAATTTCACAGACTACAGGGCATAATTACAACTGTATTCTTGTTGTGTGGCGTAGAAAACACGACATTTGTATCACGCTTCAATGCAACTAGTTGATTGTGGGCTCAATTCTTTGGCGCAATTTACATACAGGGGTTATTTAAGCGTTGTTTTGCTGGTGTGCTGGACAAAAATTTATACCGTTCTTTTTCAATCGACAAAATATTTTTTTTTTTTTTGGTAGGCCTTATTCTCTAGCAAAGGCAATATTAAACTGTTTCTCTTGTTGAAATTTGTGGCCGTTAGGTAAATACACGCAACTTGTAACACGCAGCTAACTGTTTGTGCGCTCAATTCTTTGGCGCAGATAATTTACATCCAGGTGGTTAATGAAGCGTTGTTTTGCTGGTGTGGCTGGACCAAAATAATACCGTTCTTGTTACATAACGCGCGCAATAAATTTTATTTTTTTTCTTTTTGGTAGCCAAATACATGGCAATAGTGCAAATTATCAACTGTATCTCTGTTTGTGTGGCGTTGAGAAAACACGCCGCTATTTGTAACACGCTTCTAGTTTGTGCGTCTCTATTCTTTGGCGCATTTTACATTCCAGGGTATATTTAAGCACGTTGTTTTGATGGTGAGTGTGCTTGACAAAATTAAACCGTCTTTTTCACACCGGCAAGCCAAATATATTTTTTTTTTTTTGGTAGCCCTAATTACAAGCACAAGGCAACATTACCAACTGTATCTCTTGTTGTGTGGCGTAGAAAACACGCTAATTGTAACACGCTAACTCGTTTGCTGAGGCTCTAATTACTTCGGTTTGCCGCAATTTACATCCAGGGTTATATTAAGCGTTAGTTTTTTTGCTGGTGTGCTGACAATAAGTAACCGTTTTTTCAACGCCAAATATATTATTTTTTTTATGGTAGATATTCACAAGCAAAGGCTAAATTCAAACTGTATCTCTTGGTTGTGTGGCGTAGAAAACACGCAATTGTAAACACGCTACTAGCTGTTGTGCGGATCAATTCTTTGCGCAATGTTACTTCCAGGGGTTAATTAAGCGTGTTTTTGCTGGTGTGATGCTATAAAATAAACCGTCTTTTTCTAACGCTCTAAAAATATTATATTATTTTTTTTGGTAGACTACTAATTCACATAGCAAGGCATTTACAACTGTTAATCTCTTGTTTGTTTGTGGACAGAAACCACGCATTGTAAAGAACTTGCTACTAGTTTCGTGCGGCTCAATTCTTGGCGCAATTTAGACTTCCAGGGGTTAATTAAGCGTGTTTTTATGTGTGTGCTGACAAAACAATAAACGCCGCTCTTTTTCAACGCCCAAAACTATATATATTTTTTTTTGGGTAGCATAATTCATCTATGCAAAGCACAATAAATTACAACTGTTATATCTCTTGTTGTTGTGGCGTTAGATAATCACGCAATGTGTAAACACGCGCTTCTAGTTTGCGTGCGGCTCAATCTTTGGCGCAATTTATCCATCCAGGGGTTAATTTTGCGTTGTTTTGCTGGTGTAGCTGACAATATTAAACCGTTTCTTTTTCATAAGCCGAAATATATTAAATATTTTTTTTTGGTAGCCTAATTCACAAGGCTCAGAAAGGCTATATATACAACTGTTTCTCTTGTTGTGTGGCGTAGAATGAAACTCGCATTGTAAACACGCTTCATAGCTATAGTTTGTCGGATCAATTCTTTGGAGCATTTTACAGGCAGAGGGGTTATGTAAGCGTTGTATTTGCTGGTTTGTGCTGACATAAAGAAAATAAAACCGTTTTCTTTTTCATCGCATATATATTATTTTTTTTTTTGGGAGCCTAATCAGCAAGCAAAGGAAATTACACTGTATCTTTGTTGTGTGGGTAGAAAACACGCAATTTGTAAACACAAGATCTACTAGTTTGTGCGGTTCTCAAATTCTTTGGCGCGCCACATTTTTACCAATCATGGTAGGTTAATTATAAGCGTTGTTTTGCTGGATATGGGCTGACTAAAAATAGAAACCGTGTTTTTTTTCAACGCCGATCTATTATTATTTTTTTTTGTTGGGTAGCCTAATCACAGAGCAAGGCAAATTACAACTGTATCTCTTGTTGTGTGGCGTAGAAAACACGCAATGGTTACACGGACTAGTTGTTGCGGCTCAATTCTTGGGCGCAATTTACCATCCAGGGGGTAATTAAGCGTTGTTTTACTGTGTGTGCTGACCCAATATTAACGTATTTTCAACGCAATATATGTTTTTTTTTTTGGTAGCCTTTTTTCACAAGCAAAGGCTAATTACACTGACTGAATTTTGTTGTGTGTATGGCGTAGTGAAGATGAAAGAACACGCAATTGTAACACGCTACTATGTTTGTGCGGCTCAATTCTTTGGCGCTATTTACGATGACCAAGGGGTTAATTTAAGAGTTGTTTTGCTTGTGTGCTGACATAAAAATAACCGTTCTTTTTCAACGCCAAATTTATATATTTTTTTTTGGTAGCCTATTCACTAGCAGAAGGCTAATTACATCTGTATCTCTTGTTGATCGTGGCGTTTTAGAAACTCACGCATTTGTAACACTGCTACAAGCATACTTTAGTTTGTGCGGCTCAACTTTCTTTGGCGCATTTTTCAACCAGGGGTAATTAAGCGTTGTTTTACTGGACGGGCTTGCTTCACGTTGTGCTGACAAAAAATTTAACCGTTCTTTTGTCATCGCCAAATATATATTTTTTTTTTTTGGTAGCCTAATTCACAAGCAAAGGAAATTACAACTGTATCTCTTGTTGTGTGCGTAGTATTATAATACACGCATTTGTAACACGCTACTAGTTTGTGAGGCTCAATTCTTTGGCGCAATTTACATCCAAGGGGTTATTTAGCGTTTGTTTTGTGGTGTGGCTGAACATATATAAACCGTCTTTTTCTCAACGCAAAATTTATATATTTTTTTTTGGTAGCCTAATTCACAAGCAAAAGGGCTATATTACACAACTGTATCTCTTTGTTTGTGGGTAGAGTGAAACACGACAATGTATACACGCTACACAAAGACTACTAGTTTGTGCGGCTCAAGTCTTTGGAGCCTCCAATTTACTTCCAGGGTTAATGCATGACGTTGTTTGTGCTGGGGTGCTGACAAAATTTAAAAACCGATCTGTATCAACGACTATACTATATTTTTTTTATTTTGGGTGCATAAGTCCACATAAGCAAAGGCAAATTTCAACACGGTATCTCTTGTTGTGTTTGTGGACGTTGAAAACTTCGCATATGGTAACCGATAACACTCAATAAGTTAGCTCAGTTTGTGTGGCTACATCTTTAATGATTTGCGCAATGTACATACTGGGGTTATAAATGCTGCATTAGGTTTCTGTTGTGTGTGATCAAAATTAAACCTGTCTTTTTCAACACCGAACAATCTATACAATTTTTCTTTTTGTAGCTCTAATTCACAAGCGGAAGGTTAATTAGCTGTAGTGGGGATTTTTGACGCACATTTTAGTAAAAAAGACACAGTGTGTTGTCTTGGTAAACGGAAAGATACAAGTAAATTTTTCCAGGCCAATTTGTGTGAGCGACATTTTATATCTAACGGGATTACCAAGAGCTTGTGTACTGGGGTTCACTACTATGATTTACTGGTGATGTGCTCGTCGAGAAAGATACTCGTCAGGTGGTGTTACTAATTTTATTCTTATACAGATGATGCTTCATCAAACGTGTGACGGTAAAATTTTGTTAGAATACCAGAACTACAGGCTATGTCAAGACAGAGAGTGTGTGGCAGGCTCTAGTTGAACGCTAAAGACCTGCAGAATCATAAGTGGGATCTCTCTGATAGGAACGGCACTCAAAGAATTGACTTAGATATGGGGTGGTTTGCGAAACGAAGTTTATAATGGTAGCTCCAGCAAGATTCTCTAATGGGGACCGTCGCAAGGCAAGGGGTCACTCGGTGAGGCCACAACTGCCGCGGTCATCTTGCGGACGTGTGTTGTTCTGCAACCCAAGGGTTTCTTGATTGTAGTTGAGAGGTCATCCTCTTAATCCCAGTATGGCATCTGACAACCCCAGGCGCCTCAAGAGTCGGTGGGAGCCACAGACACGACACTTAGTTGTCATTGGCCGGGAGCGGGTCAGCGGCCCTCACCTGTCCTCAGCAAGCCTTGTCCCAGACCAGTCCCTCAGCCAGGGATCTACTATGTTCGGTCTGGGCTCAGCTCCAATCACACTATATAAGCGAGGCGGCAGGTGGAACAAATTGAGGAGGGCCAGTCGAGCAGCTATTGTGGCAGCGAAGAAATGGGGCAATATCCACCTGCTTCTTGCAGTAGGCTGGCAAAGGTTTGGTACTAGTTTGGATCGGGGGGGAGATTGACGGAGGAAGAGTGGGAGGTTCTGGTTGTGTGAATTACTTGGACGATTTGTGTCAGTGACCTCGGCTTACCAAGATCCTACCTGGTGATGAGGACAGTAGTGTCTGATGATACACTCAAATAGATGATGATGTAGCGACCAGCACTTGGGAGCGGGTGTTGGGTGATGCCTAGGGATTCTTCAGCGTCAGGAGAAAGAGGGAGTCAGCTTGCGCGTCATGGCAGCCGGCGCGAGCTCAGCAAGTGCGGTTTGTGTGGGCCGTGTGTCAGCAGCATGGTACAGCAGCAGTGTGTGAGGTCGGGAGCCAAGTGGTCCACGGGTAGAACAAAACCCTCGCTTCGCAGGTTCAAGACAGTAGCGGCACAGATTGGGGTCGCAGCGAGGCAGCCGGCAGGCGAGAGTAGTCACATCAGTAGCGGAGCGTTTGGTAGGTTAAAAATCAGTACTCGGCGTGTGGGCCAGTTCTTTGCTAAGACAAACCGGAGGTGTCCGAAATATGGGTATATGTAGAATTTGTGGTCAGAATGGAGCGTGGCCAGGAGCTAACGATTGGGCACAACGGCCCCTGCGTCAACACATGCAGCGTCACCATTCCGGTGGCCTGGGAGAAAGAAAAGAAACGTGGCTCAGATGTGGTGGTTCCATCCTGCGCTTGCCGGCCAGCTCAGCAGCGGACAAGTGGCACCGCATGAACATTTAGCCAGTCAAGGCACCACCACCTATGCAGAAGGCAGCTGTTACTCTTTGAAATCCTTCCACGGTCCCAGATGCTCCTGATCTCCACGATCATCTCATGGCGCCAGCAGTCGTTTCAGAGAGGCGATTGTAAAGAGACAACTGTATGCGTCCATAACCATCCTATAGGTGCAGCAGCTGACGTGCTCATGCCCAAGTTGTTGGTACTGCATGTCCCTCCCTGCCTTATGGTGGACGCTGCTCCTTCAGAGAGGAAACTATATGGCTTGTGCGAGCCGAGGTGGACGAGTTCCAAGACCGTAAATTTCTTTTCCAAAAAGGCAGTACCAGCACTTCTAAATATGTTAGAACAGAAAGTGGGTCAGTATTGAGCTTATCGGTTTGTTCCAAGGTACACGGCAGCGCGGACGTTGGACCTGTGGAATACGGTCAGGGCCAGGACATGTCCTTTACGGCCCATGGGTGATGTGCTTCCGCACAGGACTCACAAACAACTTGGATGGAGGAGACGTTATCATCCACGTTCTGTCCAAACTGCGGCCTCTGCGCCAATGTCCGTCTCCTCCTCCTCCACACCATCTCAGCCTCCCAACAAGTATTGCTCCATCAGACCCAGTTGTTGGGCAACAGCGGTGGGTTCACGCAGTTATTCACCTAGCTTGCCTCGGCGAACGAAGTCAACAGGGAGGAAACTGCTCCGCGTCATGCAGCAAGAAATCGATGTGTGGGCTTTCTCGCGGCCAACTGCAAAATCGGAAACCATGGTGTGAAGGGACAATGGGTAGAACATCGGTGTCAGCGGCTAGCACCGAGGAGGGCATGGTCCTGCGACCTGCATGGAGCTACGTGTTTCAAATATGGTTTTGTAAAAAGGTTCCTGAAGTCTTCCACCGATCTTCGTACATTCTGAAAATGGCCAGAAACTGTGCATTGTCACTTTATCCATTCGTACAAAGCCAGGAACACCTCCTCGAGTTGCAGCGGCACAAGAACGGCCTCCCCCAACACGCTCTGATTATGCGATGTTTCCACGCTGGTATTTCCAGCCTGCACATGTTGGGACCGACTGTTATGAACAGAGAAAGGCATTAACGATTTTTTTAGATGATCAGCAGACAGAAGTACTCCCCTGTGTAACTTTGATGTCACCAGTGGCAGCTCATGCGTGCACACTCTGCGTTTGTTTATGCCATTCGGGAGGGCCACGTTTTTTGTTCAGTCGCCAGGGATACGGGGATGAATAACGTTCTTTTTCCCTGCTTCATGTCCTGGAACAGATGCTGAAAAAATCTTGTATGGGCAGGGGACTGGAGATTGTGGCTGCGACTTCATCTCGTGGCCACATGAGTCACGGTGGGGACTGAAATGGAGGAGGAGAGGAGGAGGGACATTGGTGCAGAAGCATTGTCTGGTTTGAAATGGAGTGGATTTTCTACCAGGCTGACGATGAGGCGAGGAGCCGGAGCAGCTGGAGGTATGGTGATGGAGATGAGGAAGACGAGGCCAGCTTGACACCCAAGCACCGTGGCAGTATACTGTGGAAATGGAGGCAGGGAGCCCCTCGGAGTCAACTTGGCAGATGTCCCGCATGCATTGCTTATTTGCTGGGCTAGTGACTGCCGATTAGTCAGCATACAAGGCAGTGGGTGTCTTCTGGCTCTCCACCCTATATTGGACCCTCGCTACCGGTCCAAAATGGGAGCCTTTTTACCCAGCTATTGAGAGGGAAGACAAACTCAAATACTATAGGGAAATCCTCCGTTAATCAGTTGGAACGCTGCCTTTGTGCGGGGCATCGTTCACTCTCTGACAGGTCTGAACGGGGGGGGTTTCTCAGGCTTCACGTACTAACTGCGCGGCTGTGGGGGAAGGTGGGGGGGTAGGAAGCGAGTACCAGACTCCATCAGCAGTAACCTAAGTTGGAGTCACTAAGGAGAAGCTTCCTTCACCCGCATTCCTAGTGAAGGAGGGGCAGTCACCTAGCAGCAGCTGCAGCAGCAGGACATGGAGCATTCCCTGTACCAACAGGTTTGGGCCTACTTGGGACGCACTCTGCCACCCCAGTTAGAAGATAGCTGGACTTACATGGGCAGCCAAAACTGATGTTGTGGCCGCAACGTGCCAGAGTTTTGCAGTGGAGACAGCTGACCTGCCCGGCAGTCCCCCCCCCCACCCCTACCGTGTGCAATCTAGAGAGGGTGTTCAGTTGCGGCGGGGGCTCATCGTTACCCCAAGGTGAACCCGCTTGTACTAGGGAGACAATGTTGGACGACTGGACCTTTGACAAGATGAAATCAGGCGTGGATCGGCACAGGGATCCAGGTTTCCACACCAATGCCTTAGGTGTCAGTCTGGTTCAAATACCTGCCTCAGCCACTATTCTGATGCCGCCACCGCCTTGATGCCACACATCTGCTGATAGTTTCTCCATATGGCCTACCACGTTTTACCAGGGTCTGGTATTGCCAACACCTCAAACACTCTAGTACATTGTGCCCACTTCTATGTGATCATGCTGTCTGCGGCTGTTGCTGTTGCCGTGACATCCCACTGTGGTCATTGTGCCACTCTGCGGCCTGGTACTGTTTTGCCACCTCACCGAATGTTCATTGTGCCTCTCTTGACACCTCTGCTGTTGCCTCCCTGTACACCTCAACTCTCTGTCATTGTGCAGACTGCCTGACCTTCATGCTACTGCCGCGTGACCTCCGCTCTCAGTCATTGTGCCGCTCTGTGGCTTAATCTATTTTTGCCACCTGCTGAATGTCTTTGTGCCACTCTTTGACCTAATTTGCTGTTGCTCTGTTATCACCTCCATCTCTGTCATTGTGACTCTGCCCTGACCCTCATGCTGCTGCCGCCGTGACCTCCGCTTCTCAGTCATTGTGCCGCTCTGTGGCCTTATACTATTTTGCCACACTGCAGATGTCATGTGACTCTTCTCTGACCTCATGCTGTTGCTCTGTCTTTCACCTCCACTCTCTGTCATTGTGCCAATGTCTGGGACCTCATGCTGCTGCCGACGTGACCTCGCTCTCACAGGCATTGTTGACCGCTCCTGTGGCCTAATTACTATTTTGCCACCTGCAGTATTGTCATTGTGCCACTCTCTGGACTTCATTTGCTGTTGCTCCTGTCATCACTCCACTCTATGTCATTGTGCCATGCCTGACCTCATGCTGCTGCTCCAGTGACCTCGCTCTCAGTCATTGTGCCGGCTTGTGGCCTTAATACTATTTGCCACCTGCAGAATGTCATTGTGCCACTCTCTGAACCTCATGCTGTTGCTCCTGTCATCACCTCCACTCTCTGTCATTGTGCCACTGATGTCCTCATGCTGCTGCGCCGTGACTCCGCTCTAATTCATTGTGCCGCACTGGTGGCCTAATACTATTTTGCCACATGCGATGTTCATTTTGTGGCCACTCTCCCTTGACCTATTGCGCTGCTTGGTGAATCCTGTCGTGCCTCAAAACTGTTGTCATTGTGCCACTGTTGACTTGCGCTGCTTGCCGTGGCTGCTGCCGTGCCCTTCCACCACTGTGGCCTACTTCCTGGTTTTTGCCACCTCCAGAATTTGTTCAATGGTGCCACTGTCTGACCTCATACTGCTGCCGCCGTGCACCTCCACAACTATACATTGTGCCACTCTCTGTGGCCTTTAATACTGTTTTGGCCACTCCAGTATGCCTATTGTGACACTGGTCTGACCTCTTATGCTTGCCGCCGTGGGACCTCCCACACTGTGTGATTGTGACCTCTGTGCCCTAATATGTTTTTCCCGCCTCATTTAATGGCATTGTGCACATGTCTGACCTCATACTGCTGCCGACGGTGAACTCCACACTGTATCATTGTGCACACTCTGTGGCCTAATACTGTTTGCCGCCTCATAATGTCATTGTGCCACTGTCTGACCTGATACTGCTGCCGCCGTGACCTCCACACTGTTTCATTGTGCCACTCTGTGGCCTAATACTGTTTTGCCGCCTCCATAATGTCATTGTGCCACTGGTCTGACCTCATACTTGCTTGCCGACGTTGACCTCATCTCTGTATATTTGTTGCCACTCTGTGGCCTATACTGTTTTGCCGCATCCAGAATGTCATTTGTGCCACTGCCTGACCTCATGCTGATGTGGCTGCCGCCGCTCACAATCCACACTCGATCTCTAATGTTGCACCACCTGTGCTCTCAGCTGTTTTTTTCCAGCTTTGCTAGCATGACTTTATCTGGCTACATTTCCAGCTTGAGTTTTTTGGTCAAGTTTTGCCTCTTAAGTGCCCAGGGAATTTTATAGTGAAGCGATTCTAAGAGCGGCGGCAGTCATGTGCGTGTCATACTAAAAAACAAACATTGTATGAAGACCAAACCAAGCTCCCTCTGCATATTAAGCATGGCACAACGTTCTACAGCACCCTGCAGGCTCTGGGCAGCCTGGAAATAGCTGTTTTTTAACGTGATTCGTGCCGAAGTAATTCGGACCGAAACGAATTTTGTCGGAAAATTCGGCGAAGTGACCGAACCGAATTTTTGAGAAATTCGGCCATCTCTAATTATAATATTATCAGTACCTATAGAAATATATAAATTCACGTGGGGTGAGGTGGCTGAATTGAGCTTTCATGCTGCTCTGAACCTTATTGTTCTGTTCACAACTTACTTTTGCTACTATATAATTTCTGTTTACTGATACTGGAATTGTACATGATTGTACAGTGGGTACGGAAAGTATTCAGACCGCATTACATTTTTCACTCTTTGTTTCATTGCAGCCATTTGGTAAGATCAAAAAAGTTAATTTTTTTTGCTCATTAATGTACACTCTGCAGCCCATTTTGAAAGAAAAAAAACAGTAATATAGATATTTTTGCAAATTTATTAAATAAGAACAACTGAAATATCACATGGTCTTAAGTATTCAGACCCTTTGCGTGCACTCATATTTAACCCATGCTTTCTATTTTTCCCTTTTGATCCTCCTTGAGATGGTTCTACTCCTTTTATTGGAGTCCCCTGTGTTTAATTAAACTGATTGGACTTGATTAGGAAAGGCACACACCTGTCTATATAACACCTCACAGCTCACAGTGCAGGTCAGAGCACATGAAAATTATGAGGTCTAAGGAACTACCCAAGGAGCTTAGAGACAGAATTGTGGCAAGGCACAGATCTGGCCAAGGTTCTGCAGCACTCATGGTTCCTAAGAGCACAGTGGCCTCCATAATCCTTAAATGGAAGAAGTTTGGAATGACCACAACTCTTCCTCGACCTGACCATCCAGCCAAACTAAGCAAGAGAAGGAGAAGAGCCTTGGTGAGAGAGGTAAAGAAGAACCCAAGATCATGTGGCTGAGCTCCAGGAGCTGTAGGGAGATGGGAGAAAGTTCCGTAAAGTCAACTATCACTGCAGCCCTCCACCAGTCGGGGCTTTATGGCAGAGTGTGCTGACTGAAGCCTCTCCTCAGTGCAAGACATATGAAGGTCTGTATACAGTTTGCAAAAAAACACATGAAGGACTATGATTCTCTGGTCTGATGAGACAAAGATTGAACTTTTTGGTGTTAATTATAAGCGGCATGTGTGGAGAAAACCAGGCACTGCTCATTACCTGCCCAATACAATCCCAACAGTGAAACATGGTGGTGGCAGCATCATGCTATGGGGGTTTTTCAGCTGCAGGGATAGGACGACTGGTTGCCATTGAAGGAAAGATGAATGCGGCCAAGTACAGAGATATCCTGGATGAAAACCTCTTCCAGAGTGCTCTGGACCTCAGACTGGCCCAAAGGTTCTTCTTCCAACAAGACAATGAGTGACCAACTCTGTGACCATTCTTGACTGGCCCAGCCAGAGCCCTGACCTAAACCCAATTGAGCATCTCTGGAGAGACTTGAAAATGGCTGTCCACCAACGTTCACCATCCAACCTGAGGGAACTGGAGAGGATCCCCAAATCCAGGTGTGAAATAACTTGTTGCATCATTCCCAAGACTCATGGCTGTACTAGTTCAAAAGGGTGCTTCTACTCAACACCTAGCAAAAGGGTCTGAATACATAAGATCATGTGATATTTCAGTTTGTTTTTAAGCAATATTATTGTACTTGTTTTTGTGTTATATATTTAAACCCCTTTTGAAAGTACAGAGCACTGGAATTTAATGGCAATTTAAAATCAAAAGTATTATTATTATTAATAACAATAATCACAATAAGCCCAACAGCACTCAGAAAGCGCCAAGACACTCACAAATAATACAAAAGGAGGTGCAGAAGATACTTTGTTGCCACAAGCAACCACAGTAGCTCCACCTGAGCCTGTAACGGTAACATATTTCTTCAGATTGTCATCCACCAAAAGACACACATCCTCTGTGATACTCCTAGCACTATTAACTGCGACCTCTAGGGGCGTACTTGAGTACCCTCTTCTACTGCTACAGCAACTTTAGCAGCTTGTTCACACATAGCAGTAACTGGGGCTAACTTTGTGACCCTGCCAGCAACCCACTGCTCAAGCTGGGTGACATAGCTATTGGTTACATGTTCATTTACCCCATTACTAGCATTTTCAATAGGCAAAGTATTTATCACAAGGGAAGCAACTCCCACAGGAAATACTGCATGTAATACACCGAGTCCACCTTTCACAGTCTCACAACCCTCAGGACTCTTCCCAAGGCCTGGCAGCGTTTCTGGGCCTCCAACCTGGTGATCCCATACATCCTGGACTTGACTGACAGTCTAAAAACACTTGTCGTAAACTGGAACAGTTTTACAGCTATGATATCTGGGTGCAGTCTGGAACTCTCCAGCTGACTGTTCATGTCAGCCAGAGGTGGTGCTCCACCCACCTATAACTCCAGGGATTGGGTCTGCAACCTCTCCAGCCTCCTTCTAAGAGGGCAGTAAGGAGCATATCCCTCTGCTCTGTGGCATCTCCAACATGGCTTCCCCTGCTGGACGGTGATAGCAGACTCCAGCTGATCCAGATGGTTGCTTGCGGCAACAGCAACACGCAAGTCCCTCAGCAACTCGGTCTCTCCAGAAGTGGACACATTCCTTGCAGGACGACAAGGCCTCCTGGCCATGGAACATCCCCTCATCCACCTGTAAACAACCGTCACACCATTCGGGCTGGTTACGTTTGGCAGCAGCCTGTTCTGCCTAGTCCTCTGGACATCCAGCCACCAAGGCTGCTTAGATTGTGATAAGTCCACCTTTCCCAGACTTAGTAGCTGGTGCCTTCACTCTCTGAAGTATGGAGGTCTGAATGGGCTCCAAAATAGAGGTAAAAATAGTGTAGGACCCACCTGCATTTGAGGTCCCGTTGAAGTTTCAGAGGTGGGCTTAAGCAGTTTTGATCAAAAATGTGAACTAAGAGCCTCAAAAATGTTTCATTTATCCTAGGTAGCAGAAATGCTTTTTCAAAAATTCATGTGTCTCCTTTGATAGTTTCTTTAGTTGATAGTGTGCTACTGATATTGGAATGTGTATGCACCTTTTCCAGACCACTGTCTCTTGTTGGAGATAACTTTAATCGCCTCCTGTTCTGCCGCCAACGCTGCTTGGAGCTTCCGATTCTCCTCTCGCTGGTTTGCAGTCATTTGCTACATTTTATATATAGCCCTTAAATGGTCCTCGTGCTGCTTAGCAAAATGCTGGGCCCACAGCTTTTTCATCTCCTGCTGCTGGGCGGTTACCTGCACCAACTGGGTAAGCAGAGCTGCTCCATGGCAAACAAAACTTTTTAAGCAGCAGTAACAGTCTCTTTTAAGCTGCAACAGTCTCTTAGTTCACTCAATCTCTACACTGAGGTGTGTCACCTTCTTCAGAAATAGATCCTTATTCACGCAAGCAATCTATTTGTGAGTGTGTCTCTCAGTCTCTTTTCAGCAACCACAATAATTAGGCTGCTGGCCCTCTAAATACACTTTAGCACAATGCAGCAAGACCTATGCACTTTTTTTGTGCTAATTCTTGCACCACTGCGCAAAGTCAACTATGCCGTTAATGCCCACATCCTCCACCATATGAAGGCCATCACTCACGTTTAGTTCATATGATCGCCACTTTTGGTAAGCAGGCTGTCACTCCAATATTACTCGGACCACACGATATTTTGAAACTCGCCGTAGCCAGCTTTATTTGTCAAGCAGGTTATAGAAAACATAAAATAAGCCTCGGACGTCTGGCCACTAACTAAACACTTGGTCAGAGAACCCTCTCTATCTTGAACTGGACCTACCATCCAGTATCACAAACAACAAATACTGAAAGTTTCTCCTACCAGCCTCCACTAGTCTCAGGCTCCTCTCCAGCCTGGGGGTGAGGGTGAGAATCAGAGCCCTCTACTGTCACTCCCTGCTACAGGTAGCCAACCACACCCCCAGATTACCTATAGCACCAGGCTTTTTATGGGCTTCCAGAGACCTGCACAAAGCCTGTCCTGGAACATGGGGAGTAGACACCCACCCAACACATTGTCTACTCCCAATAAGAGCTGACCCAGAACAGCCAAACCAACTACACACAGCTGCCAACCACTCACTGTGGCTGACAACATTTATGGCTGGCTCCTACTCCACCAAGGCCAGGTAACCTTAGCGGCATGTTGCTTGCAGGTGTCCTGCTTTGCTCCATCTAGTGGCAGAAACCTTTGACCACCTAAGGTTGCTCTGCACTATATATATACACTCATGAAATGAATATTTTGGTAAATGTTGTAGTGGCTAAAATAGAAGACAAACACAACAAGCAAACAAACTAGGTATCAAGACTCAAACACTGAATTCATGGAATTGAATTACTGATATCCTTTCCATAAGTAAAGCTGAGGTTTTTAGTGCACATTTTGATCAAATTGTTTATGTCCATCTACTAGCATACACCACTGTATTTGTTTTATTAGTGTTTCATTGTGCTGATTAATTTTATCTTCTTTGAATAGTAATGATAATAATATTGCACTCTGCGCTATATTTTTATCTAATCACTGAATTATGTATTGCCACATTTTATGTACTTTAGGTACTTAGTATGTTAGATTTAGAGGGAAGTTGGGTACATGTAAAGATGAAAAGTTTCAGGGTATGTTCACA
The DNA here is from genome assembly GCA_025379985.1 of Phyllomedusa bahiana. Classification (NCBI taxonomy): domain Eukaryota; kingdom Metazoa; phylum Chordata; class Amphibia; order Anura; family Hylidae; genus Phyllomedusa; species Phyllomedusa bahiana. The sequence goes on from JAODAL010000664.1 coordinate 272,530, forward strand.
CGGCGTATTGGGTGCACAGATATGCGCCGCAATACACCTTCTTAGTGCTGTTGAAACTACACACTAGCAAGTGCATACTTTCATCATGCAACGGCCCAAAGTAGCTTTCTGTCTACTATACTTTTGTATTTCTCGCCATGTAAGTGCCTTAAAGAAGTGATCGTAAAATCTGAACGACGTTGATGATTTTACAGAGCACTCAAAGAGTGCTGGACATGTAAATAATTTTAATTTATTTGCAGGGTGTACTTCGACACAAATACTCGCCAAAGTATGTCCTCAGAAAATCACCATGTGAACATACCCTTACACTTCTCTGCATCATCTTCTAATATAGGTGTTGGTTTGTAAATAGATGTGTTAGGGCAATAGGGAGTTGTAATTGAAAGTTCCCTTTTTTAAGGTGATATTTAACTAAAAACAGCTGATTAAAAATAATAACCCACTACATGCAAAAGGGGAATCGTGGCACAGGTTATTTTTTATTTTGTGAGGAAAAGCTCTTTTAAGTCATTATTATTTATGATCCATTCTTATACAGTGGGGAAAAAAAGTATTTAGTCAGCCACCAATTGTGCAAGTTCTCCCACTTAAAAAGATGAGAGAGGCCTGTAATTGACATAATAAGTAGACCTCAACTATGAGAGACAAAATGAGAAAACAAATCCAAAAAATCATATTGTCTGATTTGGAAAAAAATGTATTTGCAAATTATGGTGGAAAGTAAGTATTTGGTCACCTACAAACAAGCAAGATTTCTGGCTTTCACAAACCTGTAACTTCTTCTTTAAGAGGCTCATATGTCCTCTACTCATTAACTGTAGTAATGGCACCTGCTTGAACTTATCAGTATAAAAGACACTGTCCACAACCTCAAGCAGTCACACTCAAAACTCCACTATGGTGAAGACCAAAGAGCTGTCGAAGGACACCAGAAACAAAATTGTAGCCCTGCACCAGGCTGAGTAGTCTGAATCTCAATAGGCAATCAGCTTGGTGTGAAGAAATCAACTGTGGGAGCAATAATTAGAAAATGGAAGACATACAAGAACACTGAAAATCTTCCTCGATCTGGGGCTCCACGCAAGATCTCACCCCGTGGGGTCAAAATGATCACAAGAACAGTGAGCAAAAATCCCAGAACCACACGGGAGTACCTAGTGAATGACCTGCAGAGAGCTAGGACCAACGTAACAACGGCTACCATCAGTAAAACACTACGCTGCCTGCTTAAGTCAGTACATGTCTGGGCCTGACTAAAGTTCGCTAGAGAGCATTTGAATGATCCAGAAGAGTATTGGGAGAATATCATATGGTCAGATGAAACCAAAGTAGAACTGTTTGGTAGAAACACAACTCGTTGTGTTTGGAGGACAGGGAATGCTGAGTTGCATCCAAAGAACACCATAACTACTGTGAAGCATGGGGGTGACAACATAATGCTTTGGGGCTGTTTATCTGCAAAGGGACCAGGACGACTGATCCGTGTACATGAAAGAATGAATGGGGCCATATATCGTGAGATTTTGAGTGCAAACCTCCTTCCATCAGCAAGGGCATTGAAGATGAAAGGTGGCTGAGTCTTTCAGCATGACAATGATTCCAAGCACACCACCAGGGCAACGAAGGAGTGGCTTCGTTAGAAGCATTTCAAGGTCCTGTAATGGCTAGGCCAGTCTCCAGATCTCAACCCCATAGAAAACCTTTGGAAGGAGTTGAAAGTCTGTGTTGCCCAGAGACAGCCCCAAAACATCACTGCTCTAGAGGAGATCTGCATGGATGAATGGGCCAACATACCAGCAATAGCCTGTGCCAACCTTGTGAAGGCTTACAGAAAGCATTTTACCTCATTGCCAACAAAGGATATATAACAAAGTATTGAGATGAACTTTTGTTTTTGACCAAATACTTATTTTTCACCATAATTTGCAAATAAATTCTTTCCAAATCAGACAATGTGATTTTCTGGATTTGTTTTCTCATTTTGTCTCTCGTAGTTGAGGTCTACCTATGATGTCAATTACAGGCCTCTCTCATCTTTTTAAGTGAGCGAACGTGCACAATTGGTGGCTGACTGAATACTTTTTTCCCCACTGTATAACAACAGACACATAGGGCCACATGTATGAAAAGTGTCTAGGTCTAAAACTCTCTTTGTTGCCCATAGCAACCAATCAGAGCGCTCCTTTCATTTCATATAGTGCTCTGAAAAAGGGAAAGGGGCGTTCTAATTGGTTGCTATGGGCATTAAAGTGAATTTTAGACAGTTTTAATACATATGTCTCTGAAACTTCTATTGGCACTATCTTCCACGTCATCAGTACCCAGTTTCTCTCGTTTTGGATTGTTTTCATTAGTTTTACTGTTAGATTGAATCTAGTCTTTACAAGTTGTTTTCCAACTCCCCTTTTTAAGTCTGAAGGGGTTTTCTCACTACAATTATTAGCTTTTTAACATGTAGGGACAGGTAAATGAAGACTATTACCAACTATATTGCTGTTTTAATTTTTATTTGTTTAGGAGATTTTATCTACTGCTAGTGTACACAAGTTTTTCTTGGTTACCGACCTCCTCTCTCTATCCTCTCATTGCCCCAACCTGCCATCTGACCAAATCAAATCAATGCAGTGCAGGTTGTAGCTGGAATATTTTCTCCCTGAAATGTGGAGGTCTGAACAGGCACCAAGAAAGGTAACATTATAGAGTAGATTCCCATCTTTATTGGTGTTGCCTTGATGTTGGCAGGTGGGCTTTGACAGTTTTGATGATCAAAAATGTACACTAAGAACCTCAAACATTCTTGTATCAGAAGAGAAATGCATTCCCAAGATGTTCTTTTTGACTGTTTTTTAGTGCTAGTAGTGTGCTGCTGATATTGGATTGTGTTTGTATTTTACTGCCACACTAGCATGCGCCTATGCTCATTTTTTAAAAACATATTTGTGGATGTGCAGACCAAACATTGTTTTTTTTCCACTTCCACATAAGACTGCATACAAGTCTGAAGTATGTTATTCTGTATACCAAATACTATACCAATAGTTTTGTGGTACATTTTTTGCTGATGTCGAGGAAGGCACAGTAGCTGCAATCATTGCATTGCAAGAAGATAAACAACGTGGTTAACAGGATCATAAGAAGAAGCAAACAAACAAAAATACAAATCGCTAAAAAAATAAAAATACTCTGCATATCCTAAAGTCACATTTGAGTAATAATGTACATTAATAAGACTAAGAGGAATGCATACTTAAAGTGAACATTCCAGGTGGTTTATGCTACCCTATTTGAGAGCAGGATATATTACAGGGAGGGAAGCTGAGTTCTGTGATATGTAGCTTTATATAATTTGGAACTGGATTTCTGAGTAAAGAGAGCAATAAATCCTGACCTCACTCCTTGAATGGGTTTTCACACCACAGCAATTAGCTTTAATTCCTTCCCGTCACTTGGTTGCAATGAAAATGGTTCTTCATTTTTTCCTTTTTAATGGTGTCATTGATATATATATATATATATATATATATATATATATATATATATATATATATATATATAATGTATTGGGAAAGTGAAAAGGAAAATTCTAAGTAGGGTAAAATGTGAAAAAAGCATTTTTACCATGTTTATGGGGGTTTTGTTTTAATTGCATTCTCTCTTTGGTATAAATGATGTGCTATCTGTATTCTGCAGATTGATACGATTCCGGTGATACTAAATATGTAGAGCTTTTGTTATATCTTTGTACTTTTAAATAATAACATTCTCTAACTCTTAACTTTGACTAATTACTTTTTTGTATATCCACCTATGGACCTGAGCAGGGAGGCATTTTTTGTGGGTTGAAGTGTTATTTTTACTGGTACCATTTTGGGATACCTGTGACTTTTTGATCTCTTTTTATTCCAATTTTTAAAAGACATGAAATAACCTAAAAACAGTTACTGAATCGCGATTTTCGTTCATCCCACGGCACATAAAATAGAATAAAAAGCGAACAAAAAGTCATATAAATTCCAAAGTGGTACCAATGAAAACAGTGTCTTCACTAATAAGACAACTCTATTTTGTATACCATATAGTCTGTCACCATGCAAGCAGCCTCTACTGCACCATAACATGAAAGATTTAAATCATGGTGAACTTCTTATTTTAGTAACTTTTCTTCATATTTATTTATACAATATTAAAAGTCCAAACTTCACGGACACATTGTGACACATTATAACATCAAAAGTGAATGATTAGAAAAGACTCTGGTATACTCATTGCAAAGTCCGTAGCAGGGCTTTCCGCCAGTGTATGATGAATCCACATGGGATAGCTGGAAGATGCTAAGCACGGAGTGAGCTGCACACGTTTCGAAGGCACCGCCTTCTTTTTCAAGCATGCGTGTTACCTTACTATCCTGTTTAAATACCATAGTGATTAAAATATTCCACAAACTGAAGCAAAACATTACAAAAACACTTTTAAACTATAAACCTCGTTCACACCTTTAGGTGATAGTGATTGTATTGAATTTATTTATCCAGAACGCTTCCCTTTGTAGTAAGCGGGACTTAACCCTCTCTGCATCTTAATTCTCAATATGCTCAAGCACACACCAGCGGAGTTCACTCACTCCATGTCTGGCTTCATGAAAATGTTACGCAAGGGAAGATTCTCCAAATTTATTATCACATTCTTTAGTAGGTTTCTGATTAAACAAGCGAATAGCAGATCTATGTTCACTTATTCTAATTTTGACAGCACGTTTCGTTTGCCCTACATAAACCATTCCGCACTGGCATTTAATTAAATAGAAGACTTTCGTAGTATTGCAGGTAAAAAAATCTCTAAGTTTGATGTTGTTACCATTTAACAGATGTTGAATACAAGGACCTTAAATTATGGAAGAACAATTGATACATCCCAAACATGGGAAGGTACCTATCTTTTTGGTACAAAGAGTAACTTGTTTGGATCCAAATGGTCTAATGTCAGATGATATTAATTGATTACCTAAAGTACGACCTTTTTTGAACACAAATAATGGAGGATCCCTAAATAGTGCTCCAAACTTGGGATCACTTTTTAAAATACTCTAATGTTTACGTATGGCTTTTTTGATAATATTAGCATGTTTGTCATATGTGGAAGAAAACAAGATCCTATCATGCTTATGTTCTAATTTGGGTTTTAGTAATTCATCTCTGTTCAATAATGAGACTTCCTGAGCAGTTTGAATAACCTTATTCCTATTATAACCACGATCAACAAATTTACCTACAATCTTCTGCATGCTTTCCTTCCACATATCATTATTAGAACAAATGCGTCTAGATCTTATGAGTACACCTCTAAGGACTCCTTTAAAGATATTAGGATCATGGAAGCTCTATTGGTGCACCAGGTTGTTACGATCTATTGTTTTTGAATATAGACATGTTTCTAGTTTATCACCATTTTTCATTACCATGACATCTAAGTATTGCATGTTATTAAGATCTTTTTGCATAGTGAATATAATCAGTCTATTTAATGTATTTAATCAATCCATTAATGTATTCTACAAACTTATCCAAACTCTGTGACGTTCGTCTCCATATGAGGAACACATCATCAACATAGCGAAGCCATATAACGATGTTAGTTTTAAATTCAGATTCCAAAATATATTTATTTTCCAACATGGCGATGAATAGATTTGCATATCCTGGGGCTACAGAAGACCCCACTGAGGTCCTCTGTAGCTGTAGGAAAATGTCATTGCCAAACCTGAAGTAATTATTTGTTAAAACTACAGTGGTGGCCAAAAGTATTAGCACCCCTACAAATCTGTCAGATAATACTCAGTTTCTTCCTGAAAATTATTGCAATCACAAATTCTTTGGTATTATTATCTTCATTTAATTTGTCTGCAATGGAAAACCACAAAAAGAATTGTCATAAACCCAAATTGGATATAATTCCACATCAAACATAAAAAAGGGAGTGGACAAAAGTATTGGCACTGTTTGAAAAATCATGTGATGTTTCTCTAATTTGTGTAATTAACAGCACATGTAACTTACCTGTGGCACCTAACAGGTGTTGGCAATAACTGAATCACACCCACAGCCAGTTGACATGGATTAAAGTTGACTCAACCTCTGTCCTGTGTCCTTGTGTGTACCAAATTGAGCATGGAGAAAAGAAAGAAGACCAAAGAACTGTCTGAGGACTTGAGAATCCAAATTGTGAGGAAGCATGAGCAATCTCAAGGCTACAAGTCCATCTCCAAAGCCCTGAATGTTTCTGTGTCTACTGTGTGCAGTGTCATCAAGAAGTTTAAAGCCCATGGCACTGTGGCTAACCTCCCTAGATGTGGATGGAAAAGAAAAATTGACGAGAGATTTCAACGCAAGATTGTGGTGGATAAATAACCTCGAAACATCCAAACAAGTTCAAGCTGCCCTGCAGTCCGAGGGTACAACAGTGTCAACCCGTACTATCCATCGGCGTCTGAATGGAAAGGGACTGTATGGTAGGATACCCAGGAAGACCCTACTTCTTACCCTGAGACATAAAAAAGCCAGGCTGGAGTTTGCTCAAACTTAACTGAGAAAGCCTAAAACGTTTCGGAAGAATGTTCTCTGTTCAGATGAAACAAAAGTAGAGCTTTTTGGGAAAAGGCATCAACATAGAGTTTACAGGAAAAAAAAAGGCATTCAAAGAAGAGAACACGGTCCCTACAGTAAAACATGGCGGAGGTTCCCTGATGTTTTGGGGTTGCTTTGCTGCCTCTGGCACTGGACTGCTTGACCGTGTGCATGACATTATGAAGTCTGAAGACTACCAACAAATTTTGCAGCATAATGTAGGGCCCAGTGTGAGAAAGCTGGGTCTCCCTCAGAGGTCATGGGTCTTCCAGCAGGACAATGACCCAAAACACACTTCAAAAACCACTAGAAAATGGTTTGAGAGAAAGCACTGGCAACTTCTAAAGTGGCCGGCAATGAGTCCAGACCTGAATCCCATAGAACACCTGTGGAGAGATCTCAAAATGGCAGTTTGGAGAAGGCACCCTTCAAATTTCAGAGACCTGGAGCAGTTTGCCAAAGAAGAATGGTCTAAAATTCCAGCAGAGCATTGTAAGAAACTCATTGATGGTTACCGGAAGCGGTTGTTCGCAGTTATTTTGGCTAAAGGTTGTGCTACCAAGTATTAGGCCGAGGGTGCCAATACTTTTGTCCGGCCCATTTTTGAAGTTTTGGGTGAAATGATCAATGATTTGATTTTTGTCTCATTCTGTTTTGTTTTTTCATTGCAAGCAAAATAAATGAATATATTAATACCAAGGAATTTGTGATTGCAATCATTTTCAGGAAGAAACTGAGTATTATCTGACAGAATTGCAGGGGTGCCAGTACTTTTGGCTCCCACTGTATGTCAAGTAGTGTCATCAAAAAATTAATAAAAGCATTAGACAAAGTATGATTTTTATTAAGGGTTTCTCTTATCACCTCTCTACCTTAATCATATGGGATATTAGTGTACAAAGATTGAATATCCAACGTACACAAAATATCCTCTGGGTTAATCTCAGCATCTGCAATACACTGTAAGAATTGTCTGGTATCCTGTAAGCATTGTTTTTCTTTCTTTACAGCAGGTTGCAAGAACTCGTCTATGAACTTAGCCAATGGTTCAAAGACAGAGTTCACACCGGACACTATAGGTCTGCCTGGAGGTTTTTCTAACGATTTGTGTACTTTAGGTACAGTGTATAAAATGGGAACTCCTGTCACTAATTATTTCATTTATTACTGCTTCTTCTAAGGTGTCATCTATCATTTTCTTGATCATAATTAAGTTTTTTTATATACTTCCTGTATATATTGATCTTTATTTAATATGACTGTTGATCCGCCTTTATCAGCTTTTTTGACAATGACTGTATAATCTTTCTTAATTTCTTGTAATGCTACTTGTTCTTCTTTTGTCAAATTATTTGGAATCTTTTTTACACCCTCCCATTGATTTTTAACCTCGTTCAATACTAAATGTTGAAAAACTTCTAAAGTTGGAGAAGCAATTTCTGGGTCAAATGTACTTTTTTACGTAAATTCCTAAAAATATTAGACATATTTGTTGACCTATTTTGCTGATGAAAAACATTTTAATACGAACATTTCAACATACTTTGTATAGATCGACCTCAAAATCAAAAAATTCCCTATTATGTACTGGTACAAAATTAAGTCCTTTGTTAATCACAGAGATCTGGGACTCGTTCAATGGTTTAGATGAATCGGTAGATCCTCTGTGTTCATTTTTAATTTCCTTTTACCGTCACTATCCGGTTTTGTTTTCGATTGTCCTTTCGGACGTTTCCACCAACTGCACCATGATCTTCTGTTGGACTGTTTTCTTCTAAAAGATCTCTTTCCTGATCATGCCACAACTCAGCTGCCACCGCAAGCGTCATGTCAGGGGTAGCGACCTGGTAGTAATCCACCGCAGCAAGTCCATGCCGCTTTGCTGCGGGCTCTGGTGAAAACCGGACCTACTTAGACTCTGCTCCCTGGCGTGGCTTACACCATCGCTTGCGGTGGTCCAGAGGATCCACATTTCCGGTTTACCTCTTGGTAAGCCGATCCTGACACTGGACTTTGGGGTCTCATTTTCAATATTTAGGCGCCATTACAGGTTTGCGAACCTCTTAAGGTGTTAAAACTTAATAAACACCTTTAAAAAGACCCCATATTGGAAACTAAACCCCTTAAGGAATATATCCAGGGGTGCAGGGAGTATATTGACCCAACAGGTGTTTCACACATTTTTATGGCATTAGGCTATGAAAATAAATTTTTTTTTCAACAATCTGCAATTTTAGCTTAAAATGTTTAATTTTTACAAGGAATCCTGGAAACAAATCCCCCCAAATTTTGTTACACAATTTCTTCCAAGTTTGGCAATATACTACATGTGGGTGTAAATTGCTGTTTGGGCGCATTGGAGGGTGTACAGGGGAGGGAACGCTACTTGGCTTTTGGAACGCCGATTTTGGTGGGTGCCAGGTCTCATGTACAAAGCCCCCAAAGTACCAGAACAGGTGAAACCATCCAGAAGTCACCCCATTTTGAATTCAACACCCCTCATGGATCTCATCTAGGGGTGTATTATGCATTTTGTTCTATAGTTTTTTTTTTGCATTGGACCATGAAAATGGGGGGGGGGGGGGTGGGAGGAGGAAACGCAATTCTGTCATTGTTTTTTGGGCTTTAATTTTACAGCCTTCACCGAATGGTATAAATTATATCATAACTTTACTATGGGGGTTGGTACAATTACAATGATACAAATTTTATATAGCTTTTCATGTTTTATTACTTTTACACAATATAAATGTGTTTGTAAAAAACTGCGCTTTTATGTCATCATAGTCTGAGAGCCATAACTTTTTTATTTTGCTGTGTATGGAACTGTGTAGGGGCTTGTTTATTGCGGGATGAGTTGATGTTTTTATTGGTACCATTATGCTGTTCATCCATTATGGGGTTCAAATGACTCTTTGATCACTTTTTATTAAGGTTTTTGTGAAGCATTTTGAACAAAACACAGCAATCCAGCTAGAGTTTTTTTTATTTTTTACAGCCATCACTGTGCGGTATAAATGACCAGCTAGCTTTTCTCAACAGGTCGATATGATTACAGTGAAACCCAAATTGTAAATTTTTTTATGTTTTAAAGCTTTTACACAATAAACACACTTTTTTTCAAACAGGAAAACACGTTTTTGCATCGCCACAGTCTGAGAGCCATAACTTTTTTATTTTTCTGTGTACGGAGCTGTGTAGGAGAGGATTTTATGTTTTATTGGTATAATTTTTGGGGGGACAAGGCTTTTTTTTATCACTTTTAAATCTATTTTTTGGAAGGCAAGTTGAAGAAAATACTGCAATCCTATTAGTGTTTTTTTTTTTAAATTTTTAACAGCACTCACCGTGCAGTTTCCATGACAAGTTAGTTTTATTCTGTGGGTTGATATGATTGCGGCAATATCCAGTTTATATGTTTTTTTTTTATGTTGAAGTGCTATAAAAAAGTGTTTTTATTGTGTAAAACAATATTTATGCATCGCTATCTTTTGAGAGCCATAACTGTTTTATTTTTTCGTATACAGAGCTGTAGTATACAGAGCTGTAATATGCAGTTGACATACCACAACGATCGTGCAAACCCTGCTTTAGAGTTTGCACGATCTACGTATGCATACGTCCAGGTGCGTGAACCACCAAATGACCTGGACGTATGCATACGTCTAAGGTCGTTAAGGGGTTAATGTTCTGTGCCGCTCCACTGGGGGTCTCTCTCCAGTGAGTTCTTGTCTGGAGTTTATCAACATTATCTTTCTCAGCAGCTGTCAGAGGTGCAATCCATCATGACTTAGGCTGTGCTGTCCCTTGGCTTAGGGTTCAGCCCTATCCCCTTTATTTCCCTGGCCTCATGGGAGTGAACTTGGAGAGAAGAAACACTAAACCAATGGAGTAGGTCTCAGTTGGGCTATCCATGACTTTTGATTCTCGAGACTTCGTGAGATAATATCAGTCCCAACAGACCTCACGCCCTTTACGACACAGCCTCTGGCCTTGCCCAATACCCCCAAATTTGCTAAGATATCACAGATTCTAATTCTGGAAGACATTTATGCAAGGGACTTAATTTGTGAGGATCACTGCTTCTGAATTAGTCTACCGAGTGGCTTGGACTGGGTGAAGAGAAGTGTAACATTGAAAGCATAACACTAGAGACTTCCGGGGGCGGAGCTACCGAGTGTAGCCGCATTTTAGTAGAGCTCCCGTTCCTGAGCCCATATTCAGGAATTTTTAGGCCGATATCGAAGCCCAAAGTCCATAAAGAAGACTTGTGGAGACTCAGCCCGAAGGGCAGAAGAGGGCCAGCGAATGGGGCATTCATTCCCCGGATTGTCGAGGAGCTGAAGTTTGCTCCTCTGTCCAAGGCCGTGGACTGCTGCAGACGGCCGGAGGTGACACCCCACCCCACCCGGGAAGCAGAGAGCGGTTACCGTGCCCAAGAGCCCAGCTGGACGACAGAACGCAGCGGAGGCTGAGTGAGAGACCGGAGCCCCTGGCATTGCCACACTTACCTCTCTAGGGAGGAGAAGGCTGGGCGCAGCGTGCGGCCGCATCAGAGGAACCAGCGCCGAAAAGGTGGAGGCCGGGCGGTATCCTGTGCGGGGCCGGAAGCCGGGACGTGGCAGTCGGCGGTGGCCGGAGGAGGTGAGCGCAGGGGAGCTTGCTATTGCGGGAGCGCTCTGAAGAAAGGCGGTCGCGGACGGACTCACGCGTGCTCAGCACATCTCCAGGGTGACGGGCGGCTGAAGCGACACGCGGTCACGATGAGGAGGAGGCCCAGCACTTGGTGAGGTGTCGGCAATCAGGCGGGGGAGCGGAGGAAGTGGCGGCTGGCAGCAGAGATGGTCGGAGACCCTCCATTTACCGGCACTACACAAACGAGGCCGGGTGGTGAAGCAGTCGGCCATCTTGACCCTGAGGCCTGCAGCCTCAATCCGCCTCAGAGACGCAGAGAATATCGCGGGCGGTGCTGGGTGCGTGGCGCTCACCTCTGTGGCTGGGAGGTGGGCTCCTCACGCCGCCAAGGCTTGCTCTTGAGGGGAGAGGACTTTGCTGGAGTCCCTTGTGCTCCCCCTCCACCGTTTATGATCCTACTTGCCTGCCATTAGCAACATCCCAGGGTGACAGCATTAAGCACAGCAGGGAGAGCGCTGCTACTGACTGTCCATGATCTGCAGGGTGCATTATTGCCCTCCGGGACGTGACCACAGCACCTTCATTAGTCACTAAACTCTGTGACTTTGACTCTGAGCCCCTTGCAGAGTCTACAGGCGTATAACTTTGCAATAACCTGGGGGAAATCTGGACTCAAGAACTGAGCCATTTAAACCCTGCTGTTTTCCCTACCTCCATACTGGATGCGGAACGGAGCTGCACACTGGGACACAGTGAGGGTTAAAACTCTCCTACTCTACTAAACCAACTGTGTACAGGACAGCACTAACGGTCTCTGACCACTGGAGGGTGCCAGAGGCCTAGGATTGGCTGCTCTGCCTTGAATCATTGCTGAAGCAGTCTGTTTGTGTTGATGGGCTGGGGTGTGATCAGTCTAGTAGTTAGGGGTGATCTACTACTGTATTGATATGTGATTCTAGACATTATTCCTGTCTCTCCCGAAATTCTTATCAACACTCTTTATCCTTTTCATCCCTCTGTAACGGAGGGATGGACAAATATCTATCTAAAAGCCAACCAAAAAGAAATACACGGCAACACACGTCCTCGCCCACGGTAACGGCTCCTCCGAAAACTACAATGGCCTCTAATACGTCAAAAGGAGCAACTAAAACTCCAAAAAACAAAGCCCTTAACACGACTCGGGGTACTCCCCCGAGGGCCACAATGGAGTGCTCTGCCTCTCCAGGACGATTCTTTGGAGACGGGGCGACATCCACCCAGACATCTCCATCGGGTTCGCTAGGGCCCCCACAGGGTAATGAGACGTTAACCCTTGCCGCTATAGCCCAAGAAGTCTCCAAAATGATGATGCCCATGATGGACAAACGCTTTGAAGTTTTACATACTTCAATTAATTCTGCGCTATCAATGATCACAGCTAACACGCAGAAAATAGTGGAGCTTGAGAACAAGGTTACCACTTCCAATGTGGAACAATCTCTTGCGCAGGCTAGGGAAACTGAGGCGATTTTATTAAGGTTTTTCGAGATGTTTTGAACAAAATACAGCTATCTTGGTAGTGTTTTTTATTTTTATTTTTTATAGCGGTCACTGTACGGTATATATGACATGGTAGCTTTACTCAGCAGGTCAATACGATTACACCAATACCCAATTTGTTATTTTTTTATGTTTTACTGCTTTTATACAATAAAAACACTTTTATTCAACCAGGAAAATACGTTTTTGCATCGCCATAGTCTGAGAGCCATAACTTTTAATTTTTTCTGTGCTTGGAGCTGTGTCGGGACTTGTTTTTTGCGAGATGAGTTGATGTTTTTATTAGTATCATTTTTGGGGGGACAAGGCTTTTTGATCACTTTTAAATCCATTTTTTGGAGGCCAGGGTGAAGAAAATACTGCAATCCTAGTAGTGTTTTTAATTTTTATTTTTAACAGGGCTCAACGTGCAGTATCCGTGATAAGTTAGCTTTACTCTTTGGGTCGCTACGATTATGGCGATACCCTATTTATATAGTTTTTTTTTTATGTTGAAGCACTTTAAAAATAAAGAAAAGTGTTTTTAGTGTGTAAAACAATATTTATGCATCGCTATCTTCTGAGAGCTATACATTTTTTATTTTTCCGTATACAGAGCTGTATAAGGACTTTTTTTTTGCGGGATGAACTGACATTTTAATTGGTACAAATTTGGCATTTTTGGAGTTTTTGATCGCTTTTTATTCCATTTTATGTGCTGCGGGATGAACAATAATCTTAATTCTGTGATTGTTTTTATTTTTTTTTTTACGGCGTTCACCGTACGG